>CM029606.1:48116427-48215031 GCA_017311375.1 Mytilus coruscus | reverse complement strand
AGAAAATAAAATGCTAATAGGGACTTGGAAAATATCTAAGTTTCTGATATATCCATGATATCTATATCAAAATTAAAAAAAAAAAAAAAATATAGGAGCATGCAATTCATATAGAAATGAAAAAAGGCTACACAAATCTCAAATATATGATTTGCAATGTGAAAATGGAACACCAACAGAACAACACATATCCACAAATGTAATACTGTGTATACATCTATTTTTCAATATGTCTGTTTACTGCTTACATTTATAACGTTTAGCATCGAACTGCAGATGTATTGTCATTTGGAAGACATTCATTTCCTTTTACTGCACATTTTAACACAAAATATGCCTTTTATGCATTGTAATTATATGATAATTAGGAAACGTTATAGTATATACAAGGAAAAGGTTTGACAAGAATGTAGCGAATAAGCTTTATGCTTTATTTTATCAATATAGCTTACAATTTAGTTTGGGGTTCAATGACTTGTGATTAATAAGGGGACTCTTATTCTGTCGACGCACGTTGTATTGTTCTGATTGTCATTTATGTAATTTCCTCAGTTTTCTTTAAATCTGTTTTGGGATTGATACTAAACAAAACATTTCAGTTATCAAAAGTTGTGATAATGTATACGTAGCTACTTTTTTCTCCTGTTTACAAATACTTCAATGAAATAACAGGAATCGACAAATACCGTAGAGTACAACCGAACACCAATAATGGGGACAAACCCCAACAAATAGAGAAAATAAACATTGAACACCACATGGACTAAACAGCATGCCTTGGTTAGGGCACTCAATGTGATAATGTTTGATCAGTAACCTCCCCTTTAAATACCATACGTCGTAAAGAAAAACAAAGTATCAAATACCTGCACACTGTATTGAGTGTTTTAATAATTTTGCTTTGTTCTCACATTTTGAATAAAGTCTCATTCGTGTAGTTAAGAACACTACTGATAAAAAATATATTTTCAAAATCGGCAAATCATCCATCCTACTAAATCCTGTCTTATTCAGATGAAATTTTTCAGGAAAATATGAACATGAAAGGAGAGATATATGTCAATGACGGCTAGCTTATGGATGTCCAACATCCAATATACAAATATGCGAGTGTATGAATGTCATAATAGACAAAAGGATTTAGACGTAATCAAGCATAGAACTAAAACATCCATTTTATTGAGGACCCAATGGTCTCAATTCAAATTCAAGTTAGTGTAAGAAGTAACGACCTTGTTCCTGTGATACAAAATTCGTGTTTTCTGTTATCACATAGTTCTAGTTCAAAGAACACGAGGAATATTTTCTGAATTTGAAAGCTTGCATTTATTTCAACAGAATAAAAAAACTTTAAGTTTATCATCAACTATATACATTGATCAATATTTGTTTTCTCTTTTCGATCTATTAGACATTAAAAACTGATATTGGAGATAAAAACGACCGTTTGGTATACTTGCTGATTTGACAGTTATCTACAAATTGAAAGACAATGCCGATGTTATCATTTATTGGGCAGCGTATGGCTATAGCAGTGAGCAATGAGCAAAATACGTACCATATTTATAAAAGTCCCGGAATGACGATATTTAAAACCTACACATTCTAACTAAAAAAGTTAACACTTTAAAACATATCATTGGTAATAATACCATATCTTTAGAATAGAGGAAAAAAACATGATCAACTACAATAATTTACAGGAATGAAGGTTATACGATATTTCTTTTTTTCTCAAAATATAAATTAAAAGTTTATAAAATTTAACTTAAGCTAAGGGACTTGAGATCAAATGTGGAGGAATGGCTCATTGTTTCAGGTCATTCATCCATTTTTGTAGATTTCCTCACTACGTGGTTTAACATGAGATCGTTTTGCAATGGCATTTATCTTTTGTAATCCATTTCTTCAAATATACCTTTATATTTAAAGGCATGAGAGTTGAACAATCTGTTAAGTATAGTTAAAGATTGTACTGTTAAGCGTAAAAAAATCACATCTTTTTCCATGACAACGTGAGATTGTTGTTGTTTTTTCTTAATATCACCGGGTATAGAATATTTGTTCCGACAAGAAAGATAGTAAAGTATTGTTTAAAACTGTAACACATTTTCCAGGTAACAAGAACAAGCATACTTTATCATGACTTATAACTTGATGAAATCATGAAAAACAAAAAGGCACCCAGCTTTGGTTGCATTCAGTAAACCTCTTATACAAACATAATTATAGTATACACTACGTGCAAACTATGTGCATTCTGCTTTCATTAGAAATGACATCCTATTACAAACGTTCTGCATGTCTTGTAAGAAAAGATTGTCACAGTCAGTATAATCTACTTTTACTGATTTGTGAAGCCTGCAAATAGATATAACATCCAACAATATCTGGACCATGTGCTGTTTATTGTCGATATCTGTGGTTGATGTATTTTGTTTTTGAGACGTTGGACATTACTGATATCCTTTTGTTTTTAGGATAACAAAAATAAAGTGTTAATTATAAAAATAAGGCAGTGGCTAGCCGGACAATTAGTCAAAAATGTCTATTGTTCCGGCAAGGCGGACAAAGAGCATTTTTACGGTAATTTGCTTTTAGTCCAGCCAAAAATATAATGATGAAGATTAACATCGTGTTTTTAAGGAGATAAATAAACTCACTATGGTTTCTTTCAAATTGGTGAAAGTGTTTTTGAGTTATTGTCTAAAACAAATCCCCCTTTTAATGAAAAAAACTCCAAAGATTAGAAACTTAAATCTAAAATTGATAAAAAAACTAAAGGGAGCTCGCGTCTATAGATATAAACAGTTCACTAAAGTTTCATGCTAATTGGTTCAAGCGTTTTTGAGTTATTGTCCGACATGTTGACGACAGACGGACGGACGGACTCTCTCTTTTTTAGTTGTTCTACCTATGAGTTTCCTGTAAGGTAAAGAGTCGGGCCACTGATTATTGGCTTCCGTAGACATCTATGATTCCAAAACAAGATCCTGAATTTATTGTTTTTTTGAAGTTTGGTTCAAATCAGGTCGTCAGATGATTTTGCACGATTTTTTAATTTAAAATGTTCGGTGATTGTTTTTAACTCATAGAAAATAAAAGATTAAGGTAAGCACGTGTAACCGGCCCCAAAAGTAAGATTGTGTTTACGATAGAAAACAAAATAGAAAAAATGTTTATTAGATAAAACAGAATAAAAAAAAGGGGGGGGAGTTACCAAAACCCTGGTATCCTATTCCCAATTCAGGCATAACGGTGAATTTTCATAGATCTCCGTTGTAGTAGAACTTAGAAATAATGCATCCAAGCATATTTGATTTAGTCATTTTTCAGAATGCGTTTTGCCTCCATAAGGTCAGCAATTTCAGTTTGATTTCAAACTTATTCCTCACAGTTAACATGTATACGCTATTGTTCTGCAGTCACTCCTATCCTAAAGAAATTTGTTTTAAAGGAAATACATTCGTTCCAGTTTTCTTTATGACATCTTCAAATATAAATCACGATCTCCAATTCTCAAAACGTTCATTGCATACGCGCGTTTGTTATCCGACACCTCATCTTGGACACATTCCGCGCCACATGACACTTTTATTGATATCGAAGATTTGTGCATCCGCAAACGGATGGCCGGACAAATAGAGATTTTTGACTATTCTTCCGGCTAGCCGGACGAATAGACTCTCCGTAAAAATAATGTATGGTAGATTTAAACCAAAAACGCACTAATACCTCTTCCACCGGAACAATATCGATGTTGTAAAAAAGAGGCAAAAGAGAACCAAAGGGACATTCAAACTCATTGGTCGAAAATAAGCTGACAACGCCACGACAAAAAACGAAAAAAAAAAAAAAAAACCCACAATAAAAGACACACAACACAAAATACAAAAACAAACGTAAGCATACATAAAAACAGACTATGTGATAATAATTGCCTTATTCCTGACTTGGTACATGACATTGATTGTCGAAATGCGCATCTGGTGCAGAAAAATTGGTACCGTTTATGTTATTACTACCACTGGGTCGATGCCTCTGCTGGTGGATTGATAGTCCCCGAGGGTATCACCAGCCCAGTAGCCAGTACTTCGGTACTGGCATGAAAATACGGATTTTGTGTTATTAAAATTTGCTGTTAGAAAACTTTGGAATTTTGTTTAAATTAAGGAATGTATCTCCCTCATGCAAAGCTCTGATTCCTTGCCCGGCTTTGGCTATACTTTTGTCCTTTTTGGTTTATAGCTCTTCATCTGTTTTATAAGCTTTGGATTTTCAAATATTTTGGCCTCGAGCATCACTGAAGAGACATTGATTGTCGAAATGCGCATCTGGTGCAGAAAAATTGGTACCGTTTATGTTATTACTACCACTGGGTCTATGCCTCTGCTGGTGGACTGATAGTCCCCGAGGGTATCACCAGCCCAGTAGCCAGTACTTCGGTACTGGCATGAAAATACGGATTTTGTGTTATTAAAATTTGCTGTTAGAAAACTTTGGAATTTTGTTTAAATTAAGGAATGTATCTCCCTCATGCAAAGCTCTGATTCCTTGCCCGGCTTTGGCTATACTTTTTGTCCTTTTTGGTTTATAGCTCTTCATCTGTTTTATAAGCTTTGGATTTTCAAATATTTTGGCCTCGAGCATCACTGAAGAGACATTGATTGTCGAAATGCGCATCTGGTGCAGAAAAAGTGGTACCGTTTATGTTATTAAGAAAACAATGGTGGGTTAAACCTGGTTTATGGCATGTCAAACCTCCCACTCATATGTTCAAAATACTGCTAAAACAACATCACGTGACAGGAATAAACTACAAATGCAAGAACATTCAGGACAGAGAAATACATAAATAAATAGTAAAATAGTCCATTTCAACATGAAACAAACAACGAACAACTAAAATTAATTTGCGACAAAACACAAATACAGCACAACATAATAATGAACTGTGCGTCACACGAATGAATTAACGCCACAATAAGTGACGCCACAGGTAAATTTCTAATTTCTTCGGATTTCAAATGTTTGGCTTTGAGCGTTCCTGATGAAGGTAAATCCAGAAAAGCGCTTCGGACGCAAGAAATTATTAAACGTATTGTTTTCAATTTTTCACATCACTTGGTTGATACCTCTGCTGGTGGACTATCAGTCCCCGAGGGTATCATCAGCTCAGTAGTCAGTACTTCGGTACTGACATGATTTAACAAACTTTACTAAAATTGTCCGTTTATAAATTTTGAAATTATTAAGAAACTAAGGTTTCAACTCCCTCAGGCAAAGTTGGCTTTAGATGAATTTGGCTATTTATTTTAGGTATTTTTGACATATAGCTCTTCAACGGTTTCGGTACTTATACATCTTCGGATTTCAAATGTTTGGCTTTGAGCGTTCCTGATGAAGGTAAATCCAGAAAAGCGCTTCGGACGCAAGAAATTATTAAACGTGTTGTTTTCAATTTTTCTAAAAATACATTGGAATTGAAAAAAGTTTGTAATGGTGTTCTTTGATATTTTTTCTAACTATTACAAGAATATTAATATAGAATTGTGTAAGTAATGTTCATTAATAAAAAAAAAATTGTTTATTAATTTTTCAAATCCTGCATCATATTATATCCGGTCTTATTCGGATGAACTTTTTCGAGAAAATTTGAATATAAAAGGAGAGATATACATCAATGACGGCTTGCCAATGCATGTCCAACACCTAATATATACATATGATATGTGTATGATTGTCAAAACAGAGAAAAGACATAAGCAACTACAGAACTAGAACATTCCTTTACAATAAGGAACCAATTGTCTGAATTCAGACTCAAGTGAGTATATAAAGAAAGGCAATAGTGCCTATGATACAAACCACGTATTTTCTGTATTACGGTGTTCTAGGTAAAGAAACATGAGAAATACTTTCTGATTTTAAAAGCCCTTTTTTAACGATACACACATTTTCTTCAATCATCAACTTTATTCATTTATCAATATTTGATAAATGACTAATGACTATTTTTTTTTTGTCATTTTGATCTATTGGACAATACAATCCAATAATGGAGATTAAAGAAGACGTTTTGGGTAATTGCTAATTGGACAATAATCTACCAATTGAAATCCCATGTCGAGGTAATTAACAATAGTTCATGGTACGGCGTGTTGCAATAATCCATAAACGTACTAAATAGTTATTAATAAAAGTTCAAAATGACAAAATGTACACCCTAAACATTCTACAAAAAAATTATACCTTTTAAAACATATCATTTTTAAAACAATACATTTTTAGCGGGGTGAACATTGTTCGGCGCCCTCGTTGTTATTAACAGGAATGAAGGTTTCATGATATTTTCGTTAATATTCTCAAGATATAGTTTTTATAGTTTATTTTAAGCTAAGGAATTAAAGATCAAATGTGGAGTAATGTCTCATTGTTTCTGCTCATTCATAATTTTTGCTTGTAGTTTTACTCATTTCATGGTTTCAATTAAGAATGTTTTGAAAAGCGTTTAGATTTTGTAATATATTTCTTCCAATATCCCTTTATCTTTAAAGGCATTAGAGTTTTATAATCTGTTATGTGTAACTAAAGATTGTACTGTTAAACGTTAAAACCACATCTTTTTTCATAATTACAGGATTATTTTTATTTCACCAGATACTGGGTAAATAATATCTTTTCTGACAAGAAAAGGCAGTAAAGCATGTGTACATAACTGTTACAAAGTGTCAAGATGACTGTTTTAAGGAGAAACACTTTTTGTTGACACCTCTACTCTATCTTGGTCTGAGCATTATGAGTACCGACAATGCCATACTCAATTTTAAACAACAAGATCAAGCACTTTTTATTATTTATTGTTTTTGTTATAACATGATGATTTTTTAATCAAGGAAAACAACTATGCACCCAGCTTTGGTTGCAATTGGTCTTTGGTGTTCTCCTGAATAATAGTACACCTCCAATACGGACAGCATTATAGTAAACACTACGTGCAAAGTATTTGCATCCTGCTTTCCTCAGAAATGACATCCTATTACAAACGTTCAGCATGTCTTGTAAGAATAGATTGTCACAGTACAATCTACTTTTACTGAATTTTGATGCCTGCAAATAGATATCAAACCTAACTGTATATAGACCATATGTTGTTTATTGTCATTATTTGTGTGTGCTTTTGTTTTTGAGACGTTTGGCATTCCTTATATCTTTTTTAGGATAACAGAAGTCCAGTGTTGAATTATGAAAAAATCAATTAAGTAGATTTCAACAAAAGACGCTCCAATATATCTTTCAACGCAACAGTATGGAAATTGTAAAACAGAGGCGAGAGACACCAATGAGACATTCAAACTCATAAGTCGAAAAAAAAGGACAACGCCATGGCAAATCAGTTTACAAAATAAAATATAAAAAACTAAAGACTGAACAAAACAAATCCCAGCAAAAACCGGGGTTGATCACAGGTGCTCCCGAAGGGTAAACAGATCCTATCCAAACGTGGCATTCGTCGTTTTGCTCAGATTATTGCCAACCCGGTGATGAATCTACGATAGAATGTGATCTCATAAAGGGTAATTCTTATATCGTTGATAAGAACTCAGATGTTGAGAATTTCTCACGCAATGGTGGCCTTAGACGATTAAGGCTGAATTATTTATGATTTTGCGTTATGATATGTTCTAAAGATAATTCTCTTGCATGTTCCCGGTGAAGACCATCCTTAAGAAAAAAATGATATGGACACTGACATTGAATTAGATAGTGATGAACACATTTTTGATACAATATTCTTTTTTCGACGCTATGTTTGTACTTACGCAACAGTAACAAATATCATGACGCTGGCACGGTGGCGTGAATGCTTTTTTGTAAGGAAAAATTTGAAACAACGGGATACTACAGCCACTGGATAATCCTTGATTAGCCTGGAAACAGCGGTCGCTCTCTGTGGCTTTTATTGGATGAAGACAGGCTACGATGACAATAAGAAAAACACATAATCTGAATAAAAGTTAAATTTTTCATAAGCTTTGTCGAAAAAATGGAGAAATGAAAAAGATTAATTGTTTGGTGTAATAACAAAGTGAAAAATGAGAAGTTTAACTTAATTGTCTGTAAAATACCACATTTTACTAAATATTATTCTAATAAAATCTATATTGTCAACGCAACCAAGAGTTTAGGTTGTCTATCAGAATTTTCTTAATTCAGGGTCGCTGCTTACAAGGGAACTATTGAAACAGCAAATCATATTGATCAACGTCAATACTTCGAAAGATTAACAAACGTCATAATGATATAGTTGACCGTGTAGGAAATTTTATGTCTAAAACTTTCATGGGTATGTTAAAATTCTAGTATCCTTTATCCAGTCTAGTTCCCGTAATTTTGACATCAATTAGTTAAGCTCAACACTTTATTACCATAAGCAATATGATGGAAGCTACGTGAAAAGCAATACATACTTATCATTCTGGAGAACTTCAGTTCGTCTCATGTTTTAGAATGGGTTTGTGTTTCTCATTTTTTAGTTTGTATGTCGTTTTTTGAAAAAAAAAATGTTGTGCTATCATTTTTCTCTTCCCTTTGAGTTCTTCCGCCTCGTTTTTGAAGAAACGCAATGTGTACAAATAATGACGCATACAATTGTGATGAAAAATGTGTCAGCATTGAAATATTCAACATTCTGATTAATGTATTATTTCCTTTTTTTCAAATTGTTCTTATTGTTAGATCTTGGCTTGTATATATGAAAATATAAGAATTTTTGTTTTCCTTAGGTAATTAATTTTAACATTCTAACATACTAACAAGAGAACGTATATTGATACTTTAGCATGATGTTCTCACAACTATATAGATATGCCCTAATTTGTTATTTAAGGGAACGTTAGGCGACAAAAAAGTACATAAATGTTATTTTACATGTTGCGGATTCCATCATTTTATAGAAATTGTTTACCAATGCGACTATGATGAAAGATCATACGATAGCAAAAAGTAAAATATTAAAAATACCAAACTCCAAGGAAAAATTCAAAACGGAACGTCCTTATCAATTGGCAAAATCTAAAGCTCAAAGACATCAAACGAATGGAAAACAACTGTTATATAACGTATACTATGATCATCCTGTAACTGGAAACCATGATTTACTTTCAAAAACTACACCGGTACCATCAAGGGGTCGAATCCACGGTCCCTGAGGCTATTTACAACCAACGACCACTCTACCAGATGAGATTGGGGAGTATTCCTCTAGGGAAGCTAAACGGGGCACATATATATAACTGGTAAATTATCTTCCTAATATAATTACAGACATTAACGCACCAACAGAAGTTATATTTTCAAATGCTCACAAATATTCAATGTATTATAGTCAATTTGCTGTTTAATTTCCCGTCATTCTACTTTTCAACGATTACAAAGTGAACTTTTGCGAGTGATTTCTTATATATATATTTTTGCTTATTCCTAAATTTACCTGAAACAGTGGCACTTGAAAAATTATATTTCAATCAAATATGTATTAAATCTATGTAGAACATATAAAATAAAAATAAACCATACATCTGTACACGCAAAGCACTGAATGATCAGCACCATTTAATCTTATTAAAGTAACATGTATGCCCGTTTCGGTAGTAAACCTTCATTAAATTGGGCGTCCGTCTAGCTTTGAAAGATGTTTTAATTAGTAGCGACGTCTGGTCGGATTTGAAACATTCAACTTATATTTCGTGTAGAATGTGTGCCACAATGTTCGCACTTAAAGGGCCATTAGCCAGAATGATTAGGGCTTAGGGGCTCTGTTTTTGGAACCATCTAACATACTTGTACCAATGTTCGCACGTAAAGGGCCATTAGCCAGAATGATTAGGGCTTAGGGGCTCTGTTTTTGGAACCATCTAACATACTTGTACCCTTGTGTTTCATAGTTGCAGGCTTTTTATTCCCGTCGTCCCATGATGCACATTCTATCTAAAACTATACTTATTGATTTGTTCTCCACTGAATATGTAAGCCAAAATTTCTACTGGATTAATTATAAGCAAGGAACAATTTATCAAATAATGTGTGCCACTATATTTCCATATTTATTTTAGGTTCGATGTGTACAATATCAGAGATCAGAGATGTATGTAATTTTGTTTTATTACAGAAAGCGTATCATTTTAGAATAAAATATCATTTCATTACATATAAAGTTTTAATTAAACTTGAGTTGCCACATACTATAAAGTAAAATAAGACAACAATAAATTAAAACTGTAATAGAAATTTAAAAAACAAATATTTACATTATTCAACCAAACATTATTTAATTTATGAAACTATATCCAAAATTTCACTGATTCAATTGTTTTTTTTTAATTGAACTGGATTTCTGAATCCATTAAATCAAATACTGTTTGTGTTTGATTCACAATGAAATTTACTTTGGTCATAGCAACTTTTTCTGAAAACGGTATAAGTGTTATTTATTCTTACCTGCTAGCGTGTGAGTACATTTTCAAAATGTTGTCATGCCAAGGATTGAATGCCCTTTTTATACAGTCTGTTTCTTCCAACTTTAAACATTTCAGATGTTACTACTAAAAACATTTGGAAAACCCAACTTCATGTACATGTATAACATGTAATTGTCGATAATCAATAACATTTAGCAAAGAAAATGTCATCAAAAACATTTTCTTTTCTTTAAACAAAAGTACAATATTTATGAGCTTGCAAATTGGTTATTTGTGACTGAAGAAAGGAAAAAAAATATAAATAAGTTTAATGACCTGGACATATTTGAAGCATTTTTTATTTTATTTATATCAAGACTGCTCAAAACCAAACATTTGAAAGTTGATGTCAAATTTCCATTTATGAGTTAGAACTTCAGATGTATATGTATATATATATATATATATATAAAATTGAGAATAGAAATGGGGAATGTGTCAAAGAGACAACAACCCGACCAAAGAGCAGAAAACAGCCGAAGGCCACCAATGGGTCCACCGAAGGCCACCAATGGATCCGCACCCGCACTATTAAATATTGAAAATTGTGACCGACATAATCTTTGTTTTAGTGGAAGTATGACCGTCATAAGTACTTAGAGTGTCTAGTTCTATTCCCGGCAAAGTCACATTTAGGACTTTGTTATATTGTGCGCACCTCCCCAAACTTGTCGAACTAGTGTTCTCATATGAATAGAAATAAAAACCACAAGATGGAGGTTCAGCTAGCTATCAAACCTGGCATAACCACTATTGTTCTTGATGCCGAATAGTTTTAGAAAGACACAACACGAAATAATTCTAAGTAGGTTAATCTTCTTGTAGTGAGACTTATCTATTTAGAACAACTAAATAGTTTGATTGCGTTCAGCACATATCATTTTATGGAATATGTCTTGTTGATGAAATTCACATATATGTAAACTCACATATGAATACTGTTTCTGCAACAGTCATTTACAAATTTTTAAATTATGCATGAACAGTAAACTAACTATATTAGAGGGAAATGTCCAACTGGAATATAACACGTCTATATGTCATACAACAAAATAGATGAGTGAATGTTGGTTGCTTCATGTCCAGTGGCAAATATTACAGGCCCAAAACAAAATACTATGAATACAACAGTAGGTCATGTTAAAGAAACCCTCGAGGATTAAGGTCGGGAATATTTGGACAGCCACTTGAAAATGGGGGTAAATTGGATGTGGACATACATTTTGTCTTGCAACATGACACATACGGACCTCTAAAGGGTTGTTGCAAATGTTCTTAATCTGCAGAGCGTTGAGTTCTCTCTACACGAGGCATCGGTCTAACGTACCCATTTTATCGAACGTAGCTGTGTACTTGAACATCCCGAACAGCCAAAAGGACACCATACTTTGGCAGCGGATTTACTGCCGGTCGGAAGAAGACCAAGAGTAGCCATACTTCTATTCCCCAGTCACCATTGGGATAACAACAGACTATACATCAACTGGATAGTGACAATAGTTTCAGATGAAAAAATCAAGACAATAACCATACAAAGTTATCCTTTAGTCATACTTATAGAAGGATTGATTAAAATAAAAACACCCAGGTAACAAGTTAAATACCATCCCCCTTTTCTTAGACAAAATGGCATCAACGAAACTAAAACGCATGCCGTTCAGAACTTCAAACACGTAGCCTCGTATTTAGTGTCATAAAATACGAAGAAATAATCATGCTTAATTGGAACAAAATCATTATAATTATAATTGTTGTAGAAGGGAACAAATAATAAAGATGACGGACTATTTACAACTTCGGTCCTGGCATGAAAATACGGATCTGGACATTGTTAAATTGAATATTTTGAAATCTTCACAAATCAGGGAATGTATCTCCCTCATGTTTAACTCTGATTCTATGTACGGGCTCGGCGTAACGTCATTTTTGGTGTAATCAGCTCTGAAACATTTGTACTAGGTTTTTATCTTTTAATATTTCGGCCAAACAATATTTCAACACATTTGGGACCGTAAATGTTTTTTACAGTTTGTTTTGCAGATGTTACTTCGTATATTTTTAATTGAACATATGTGTTAATAACTAACATGACAAAAACTGCACACGTGTGCTCAAATGCAAATACGGGAAACTACTGTAATGTTTGTAAA
Organism: Mytilus coruscus; assembly: GCA_017311375.1. Lineage (NCBI taxonomy): Eukaryota > Metazoa > Mollusca > Bivalvia > Mytilida > Mytilidae > Mytilus > Mytilus coruscus. The sequence continues at coordinate 48,202,361 of CM029606.1, read as the reverse complement.
TTTTTATATTATTATAATACTCAAAAGTAGTAATTTACTTTAGATTATACTTGCATATTTTGTTGAGGGTGTAATATGTAGCGTTCAATCTAAAAATTGTTGCGTCAATGAAAAAGTAAAATAGCATGAATACCGAACTCTAGGGAAAATTCAAAACGCAAAGTCTTTAAACAAATACCAAAATCAAAAGCTCAAATACACCAAAAGAATACAATGACTTGATAAAAGCCATTCCTTATGTAGAAAAGTGGTGGATCAAACCTTGTGTTATGTCTAGATAAACATCTCACTTGTATGACAGTCGCATTGAATTTGATTAAACTTACCATAATGTGTGAGAAAAATAAACATACATGAAAGGTAAAAATATCAAAAAGTTGGGGTACAGCAGTCCATATTGTGTTATAATCTTATTCACTGTAACAATAATCAACTATGTCAACAAAGTAAAACAAATGGCATAAAGAAACTCTATAGACAAAGCACGTTAGCAAAAATGAAAGACAAGAATAAAATGACCATATCACAAAAACACAATGGCGGGATGTATTAATAATACAACAAAGGGATATTACCAAAAAATGAACTAAGCAGTAATGGTAGAAAAGTAAACAAATCCTATAAAAAAGACCAATATAACACTATAACAACTTATTAAGATGATAAGCAAAGTCAGTACATAGAATCTATACTTCAAAACGATCATATATTAATAATTTAGATGAAACGGAATATTTATACAAAAAGTCTTGGTATATCAAATGTTTCCTTTGAATCACATTTCTCTACATGCATTTGTTGCATGTATTCGATACAAGGGAAGACAAGAAAATAATTCGGCAAAACTAGTAATAATTGCGGTTCCCTATAGTAGATGATTAAACTACCAAACTTTGTGCTACAAACAACGTAAAATGTATGATATACAACTATTAATCTGATATATTTGTCTCCACTCCCTGACAACACGTTTAGGCAGTTTTAGATCATTAGATACTAGATAGTCGTCTTATCTGGAACTTCACAGATTGTTTCCTATTCCCGATTGTGACATTTTGACTGAGTGTGGATTCTCATGATAGCAAGTGGTGATTTGACAGCCAGATACGCGCATCCGGTCTCCCTCCTTTGGAGGTTTGTTTTATCTAAAACAATCAATAACAAATTGTTTCGAATGCATTCAAGTCGTACAGCTTTCATTTGATACAATAATTATAGCCAAATTGGCGTATATTGTTTTATATTTTTTGTATTGCATTTATAAGTAGGAACCAGTCTAAAATATGTGCCAGACATTATTAAATGGTTCATCACGTACAACAGAAAGAAATTAGTTATGTTTACTTTTGTTTTATTTTATTTCATTTAAAGAATTTATCTAGCAACAACATAACACTTATTCATAGATTAGTGTTGATCATCTCAACGAGATTTGTTTTCTCGCTTGAGCCGGTACGGCGAAATTGAGAAAAGCAATCGAGTTGAGATGACCAATGATAATCTATTTATTTCTATTTTATTTATGAGGACGTTGTAAATGTCATGTCAATTTCATTAGCGACGCTACGTGCCCCCTTAGTTTCTATCGATTTTTTTAGCTAGTTCAAACTCTCACTTGTATGACAGTCGCATACAATTCCATATTGACAACGATCTGTGAACAAAACAAACAGACATAATAGGTTACACTTTTGAAAAGGGTCGTTTGTGGGATAAAACATTCAGTGATACGATATGAATAAACAGGCAAATAATATTTTTTGCAGCTGAAAATCTTCATTCAATGATCATGTTGAATAAAATGAGACTTTTAGTTTTCTGATACAAGTCGATCATCAATTCAAACACACATAATGTCTGTTGTATCTAGATGGACATAGTTGGTTAAAGTTGAATGAAAGCGCGAAAAGTTTACAAAAGACTCGCAAACAAACAACATGAACAAATCAGGCTTTTAAGTTTTCATTCATGAACTGTATTTGAAAAAATCCACAGAAACTGTTATTCTTAGTAGGCTAATATGAGCTCTGCGTCATCACTCCAACGAATTGAGACGTACAATTGTACAAATAAAAACATATTTTCATAGCAGATGTCGTATTAAACATGTATTTTTGTTGAAAGTCAATGACTATTAATCTATAAATAAAATGCAAATTGACAAATAAGTAAGAAAGTAAGAGTAGTGTTATGTAAAAGTACAGACCAATGTAATACTGTAAATCAACTTATTTTCGCGGATACTTTATTTCGCGTTTAGCCCTTACTATCCCGAGATTTTCAAATTTGCTTGCTCTAGTTAAATAAAGAAAGATCCATATTTTACATATTCGCGACGATTTATATTCGCGTTATTTTTCTGCTCGCGAAAATAAATGTTGTTTTCTTGTAAATGTTGTTTCAAACATGTATTTGTTGAAATGCCAATGACTTCTTATCTTTAAAAAAAAGAGCAATTGTGTATTGTTATATAAAAGTACAGAAATCATTTTAAAATTAAGAATATATTAAAATAAACATACTTCTCTTTTAGACACAAAAATGATATGAACAGATTAACCTTTTTTTCAATGAGAGTCTTTGCATATGCATATCCCTTGATTTTCTTGTTTTGTTTCCATATAATTTTTTTTTTCAAATACATGAAATATGTCACAGTATGTTTTGCTTCTGTGGATTTTTCTCTCAAAAACGTTTTCCATTACCCTCATCTGTAATAGACCACTAGAGATCTGTTTAACATGTGTGGTTTTTTTTGGAGGTGAGCTGGGGGGGGAGAGGGTGTTTCCGGTAATCCAAGATTATCAAGCATCAGTATGATCAAGTATATGAGTATGAATATAGGGCAATTATTATTAGCAATGTTTACCATATATTGTAAGTGGTAAATACACAATATGGTAAACATTATTATTAGCAATGTTTACCATATTGTGTATTTACCACTTAGAAGATACCTCTGATCTCTTCGTGGACTGTTCGTGATAACATATTAGTTTTTACAGGCTCAGTTATGTCCTGGTATACAAAATCCTGTCTAAGAGCTTTACAAAAGCACAGTACGCATAGTTCAAACAAAATAATGTTTAAAAAATATTGTCCTTTTTCCTTTTTGAAAGGGTTATTTGTGGTAAAAATCGTTCTGTGAAACGACATAGATAAACAGGCACTTAATATATGTTGCAGAAATAAATCTTTATATATTGATTGAAATGAGACATTTGGAATTCCGAAACAAGTTGTTGAGCATTGCAAAAATAAGTCATATGTATAGTAAATAAAAGAGTTTAAAAGATTATGCAAGAACAAAATACAAGGATAAAAGTTTTAATTAGTTCTGAGCTTAATTGAAAGACATTATACCAGACAGTTTTATACTTAATAAGACTACATGATTTCCACGTCAACATGAGTTGAACGTTTCTTTTCTGTATGTACATATTTAGACGTACAAATATAGGACTATATTCATTTAAAAACAAAACATGTTTTAATTGTAAATGTCGTTTCAAACATGTACTTTTTAAAGGCCAGAGACTTTCAATCAATAAAGTAAATGCAAATTAACAAAAAATGTAAGCAATTGTGTCGTGTTATATGAAAGTACAGAAATCATGTAAAATTTAGAATATTAAAATAAACATATTTCTCTTCCAGACAAAAAAAAAATTATATGAACAAATTAACATTTTTTTTTCAATTACAGTCTTTGCATATGCATATATCTTAATCTGTTATTCTTGAAATCTTCGATATGTAAATTCACTACAAAAGTTGTTCTTGTCTTAATGCAATAACATAGAGACTTTTTAGAGAATCTGTCACAGTATTTTCTCCTTCAAGAGATTTTGCTGGGCCTATTGCTGTCTAAAACAAATTGAAGGAACTTATGGATTCCTTGCCTAATCTTTTTCTTCAAGGTTATCAATATAACATTATTGATGGATCTTTGAAAATTGTCTTAATTGGTACTTAAATTTATTTTGTTTCTAACAGTTTAATACACACATACACATTATTGGTCTTGTTATTTACGCTTATGGTCATATATCTTGTCCATACTAAAAGTTACTCATTGCACAAGGTCATATTTGTTGCAAAATTCCTATGACTTTACATTAAATCCACTAAAGATGTACTGATATTTTATTACCTAGAGAGTAACATTTGTTGTTAAAGGTGTTTTGATGTGAAACCTCTTAAATACAGCCTACCTAATGATATGACAGCTTGGCAAATTTCTTGAAGTTACAATGTGGGCATTTGATTAGATGGTTTACAATTAACGCATTATATAAGTTTTTTTACTAAACGGCATATTCAAAATTAAGGATCATATACTGGGTCTTGAATGGGTATTGGTGTACTGTGAGCAGAGGACACATATGTTCCGTTTTTCATATCCAATCCAGTATTAACCAGTCATATTAATAGTGCAGTTCACTGTTTCTTCTTCTTCTTCTTCTTCTTCTTTTCCTTCTTCTTCCTTTTTTTCAATTTCTTCATCCAGTATTTTCATATGGTTTTACGAGTTACGTGTGAGTCTTACTGAATCCCAAACAGACACGATATACATAGCAGACAAAGCTAGACATATAGATAGTGATCCGACGGCGGCGGCGACGGCGGCGGCGGCGTAAGCTAACTTCTTAAAAGCTTTATATTTTAGAAAGTAGGAGACCTAGATGCTTCAAACTTTGTATATAGATGCCTTATGTTACGAAATTGTCGTCTGTCATATGTTCGTTGTCCTTGACCTCATTTTTATGGTTCAGTGACCACTTGAAAAAAAGTTAGGATTTTTTGTAATGTTAATTTCTCTCTTATTATGAGTAATAGGATAATTATATTTGGTATGAGCCTACCTTGCAAGGTCCTTATGCTCGTCATACAGTTTTCACTTGACCTTGACCTCATTACATGGATCAGTGAACAAGGTTAAGTTTTGGTGGTCAAGTCCATATCTCATATACCATAAGCAATAGGTCTAGTATATTTGGTGTATGGAAGGATTGTAAGGTGTACCTGTCCAACTGGCAGGAATCATCTGACCTTGACCTCATTTTCATGGATCAGTGGTTATAGTTAAGTTTTTGTGTTTTGGACTGTTTGTCTTATACTGTATGCAGAAGGTCTGCTATATTTGATGTGTGGAATGATTGTAAGGTGTACATGTCCAACTGGCAGGTATCATCTGACCTTGACCTCATTTTCATGATTCAGTGGTCAAAGTTAAGTTTTTGAGTTTAGTCTTTTTTTCTAATACAATATGCAATAAGTCAACTACATTTGATGTATGGAAATATTTTATGATGCTCATGTCAGTCTCGCAGGTTTTATTTGACCTTGACCTCATTTTCACAGTTCATTGCTCAGTGTTAAGTTTTTGTGTTTTGGTCTGTTTTTCTTAAACTATAAGCAATAGGTCAACTATATTTGTTGTATGGAAGGTTTGTAAGCTGTACATGTCTGCCTAGTATGGTTCATCTGACCTTGACCTAATTTTCATGGTTCAATGCATTTTTCAATGTTTAGTTTTCTTGGTTAAGCTGTTTCTTAGAAACTTTAAGCAATAGGTCAACTATATTTAGTGTATTGAATGATTGTAAAGTGTACATCTATTTCTCATTTGGTTTACCTGACCTTGACCTCATTTTCTTGAATCATGTTAAGTTTATGTGATAGTTGTAGTAAATCTTTATATTTAGGACTATCAACAAAATATCAATGGTTAGTTTAGAAGGCGAGACATTTCAGCGTGTGCACTCTCCTTTACAATAAAGGTGACTCTCTCAAAAAACAAAGAAGTATTTGTAAAACAAAAAAAGAAAAAAACTGGTAAAATGTTCACATCATTGTCGTTTGGTCTGACATGATTATATTTTTCATTAGCACTCATCATGCTCATATCATCTCTTTTTTCATTGCATCCGTTTATTTACATTTACCATCACAACCATATATCTAATCTTTTCTTAATTTGTTTTTGTTTTAAAATAGAACATTGCAATCGGTTTAAATCGTTGTATGACCAACAATCACATGAAATAATAGGTAGGGACATACGCTTGACAGCATAACGGAAATGGAAATTTCGCGATCTCATAATTGACAAATCGACAATGATTAGTTATCAAAGGTACCAGGCTTATAATTTAATACGCCAGACGCGCGTTTCGTCTACATAAGACTCATCAGTGACGCTCAGATCAAAATAGTTAGAAAGCCGAACAGGTACACAGTTGAAGAACATCGATGACCCAAAATTCCAAAAAAGTTGTGCCAAATACGGCTAAGGTTATCTATGCCTGGGATAAACGCACAATGTTAATTACCTGGGAAATATCAATTGTTCTCATATTAAAAACACGCCCGACAAAAGTTGTTTATATAAAAATAAGAAGATGTGATATGGTTGCCAATGAGACACCAAATATCAAATGACGTCAAAGTCAACAACATTAGGTGTCCATACGGCCTTCAACAATGAGAAACAATCAATACCGCATAGTAAGCTATAAAAGTTCCCGACATGACAAATGTTAAACAATTCCAACGAGAAAAACGAACGATCTGATGACATGGATGAATCTTTACACCAATAAACGAAACCAATATGATATCAGCAACAAACTACTAAATTACAGGCACTTGACCTGTGAAAGGTACATAGAAAATGTTGTTGGGTTATAAATCAAGTATTTTAATAATTTCAGGTTGTTTGAACTTGTTTTTTTTCTTTTTTTTTTAATCCGCGAAGTTTTCTATAACGAAAAAAATAAGCAGGCATATCAAAATGCACTTTTCTTACCTACCCACTGTCCCTCCGATTCGGATAGATGTGAAAACCTAAGTTTGCCCGATTAATGAGATTTCAATATCGCTAAAATGCTGATTCTTTTAATATTTGAGCAGATAAACATTACAATGTGAACGTAAAAAAGGATTGCTCGACTGATTAATTACCCACATCCATAATAGTTTACAGACATGGTTCATCAAAGATATATGGCACACCTGATTAACGACAACACACACCTCCACGTTACCAATAGACAAACTTTGTTCATATGTGTAATGTACCGTATAGCAGGTTATTATCACGGGTGTAAAATTTCAAGATTACGGGGCAACAAAGTATACGGAAATGTTGGCAGTTTTTAAATTAGCGGATTCTTTAATCCCAAATAAACATTTGGCAGATACTGAAATGGTTCCAGCTAAAACGTTGTAAAAATTGACAAGTGTCTATTGTTATGGTGAAATGATTTTTTTGATACAGTTAATCAATAGAATACCGGTACTTAGATAGTTGTCACAGGTATACAAACATTTAGTAAATGTTATGGTTGATTAGTTACAAAATTGACCGGACCGGTGATGTACTAATTAGATCATAAAATATCATGAGTGACTTGCAGGTGTCTTCCTGCTATTCCTACATTTTAAAAATACATATTCCTTCTATTCCTACAAACAAAGAACAATATATGTTTATATAAGATGTTTTGTTGTTTTAGCAATTTAGATCAAAATACAGGTAAGTACAGGTAAAGAATTATTACAATGATAGAAATAGATTTAAAAAAAAGTAGATGTATAATAGAATTTTCCCAAAAATGAATGTATTTCTGTTTAAAATAAATTAAAAGATGTTTTAAAATAATAAACCCCAAATTTGACTTTTATTTTGAATTTTATTAGGTACATGTATCTTTAAGGGTTCTTTTCACATCGACTTTTTTGTGATTAACTTTCATAATTTGTTTCTAATATGCTGACTTATGTTCTATGATTTGATTTCGTTTTGCTCATGTCTTTGTTACAATTCTGATTGTAGTGCTTAAGGTTTTTGTGACCATAAACAGTGTTTACATTATTGTGCTATTTACTATTTTTCATGAACATGATGAAATAAATAAATGCAACTTTGCCGAATTTTTTTTATTATTGTCTCTCAATGATATAAGAGGAAATAGTTATCAAAGGTACTAGGCTTATAATTTGATACGTCAGACGCGCGTTTCGTCTACATAAGACTCATCAGTGACGCTCAGATCAAAATAGTTAGAACGCCAAACAAGTATTAAGTTGAAGAGCATACACACATAACATAACAGTGCAAAAATAGACAAGAGCATATACTTTTTTTTTAATATTTTGCAACATTTTTTACTGTTAATACACTACAATTACACATGAATTGAAAACTAAAAGGATATTTCATCTAAATTTACCTGAAGTTAATTAGCTTCATGTTTTTACAACCTAATCCGACTTAATTTTGTGTTTGTAAAAACATTCCTCCTATTCCTACACGGATTTCTTATATTTTACATACCGAATTATAAAATATAGGAATAGCAGGAAAAAACCGATTTGTAACTCTTTTATAATTTGACATTAATTGATAAGGATAAAATACCAGACAGAGAACCTTACACTCTTATGCTATTTATCATTTTATTACGTAACCAATTAACTAATTAACACCTGACAGCCATGGGAACAATGGCCTTTCGCACTTATGTTATTTACATTAACATAAACCATTATTGATCAAACGAACGGGAAAAATAGATAGTTTACAAAACACTCTAGCCATTAGAAAGTACCGAACGTATGAATACATTTTCGCGGAATTTGAATTCGCGATTCTTAATTACCCGCCAAAATGAGCAAACATAAACACCCCGCACAAATAATCGGTTATACGGTATAACGACTCAGTCATTCATTTCTATCGTGAATTAAAAGTGAACTCACATTGTACAAAAGAACAGATTGCCGATGATCTCCGTGTTGCACATTTTTAACCAGTCCAATGGCAATAACTTTTAAAAAATGTTTTTTTGGGGGTTCTTTACAATTTTCATCCATGAGAGCGCTTATAGTACATTTGTCTATATATTTATTTGTTTTCAAGGAACAAAGCTTTTTAAAAAATATTTATTGGCACTGAATCTTGAACTTGTCCGAGACATTGCTGATTTAATCCTATAACATGTATAATGCAAGTTTCTTAAAAATCTGGCAAAAAATGTACACATTGTAATCAAGATACGTACAATGCAATTTTCCATATGAATAATATTTCCAATTGGCTTAATTCTTTAGGAATTGTTGATTGGCACTGATTTTTGAACTTGTCCGGGGCAATGCCAATATAAACCTATGATATCAGTTTTATACAAATCTGGCAAAAAGTGTACACGTGAAAGCGTTAACAAGACCAGATTTGTTGGTTCTCAATGCTCTTCGTTCATTTTTTTGCCTGTTTTACTTTTTGATTCGAGCGTCACTAATGAGTCTTTACCAAGACCTTGTGGATACTTATTCCGTATCAACTTCACAGGTAATACACAATGGTCTTGAAGTAATAATTCTTAGTACTTATGTTGTTTTTCATCTTAATAACGTGTTAAAGTGTTCTTTTATTTGTCGTTATGAATATTACTTATACTGTTTAGTCTGTTTTTGGTTATATCCATTTGGCGTGGCTATGTATTTATAGATCCCGTCGTTAGGTTATTATGCTATGGTATTTTTTTGTATTCTTGTCTTTCATTTTTGCTAAACGCTCAAAACGACTTTACGTACGTATCCTCTCGAGGATCTAGTGTAGTAGATTACTGTATAGTACCTTACGAAAAGTTACAGCATTTTGAAAAGTTTAGTGTAAATCGTGCAAGTACTTTAGTCGACACTGTAAATGGTTTCGGAAAATATGACTTAAAAGGAATTGTTCCAGATCATTCTATGTTATCATGGGAGATGTCACTAGACTTTTTAGTGCCTGAAATAACACTTGAAAATACCAAACAATCTGTGAAACAAAGTACGACATACAAAACATACCTCAGGACTTTTTAGTAAATTCGGAAGCTATTTGTGACTTAAACAAACTTATTTTAGACCTTGAAAACTCAAATAAGTAACAAAACGATTTAGACCAGATGTTTTGTGAATTTGTTAAAGTGGTAAAAACAGAGATGTCAAGTAAATTTCTGTGTAAACATATATTACGGATGGATTTAATAACAAACGCCGTAGATGCAAAAAGCCATGGTGGAATGAAGAACTAACCGTTTTATGGAATTGTGTCTGTAGTGCCGAAAAAATATGGATTAAAGCAACCTGTGATAAAAGTACGTTCCGTCATAATTATGTCCAAAAGAGGAAACATTTCGATAAAGCGTGTCAACGTTCCAAACGCCAATACCGGTATAGTATGCAAGATGAATCAAAGAATTTAGAAGATAATCCAAAAGAATTTTGGAAGAAAATCGGGAAAATTGGAGTAGGAAACAACAGGCAAAGTATTCCAATGGAAGTGAAAATGGAAGATAATTCAATATGTACCGATCCGAAAATTGTTTTAAATAAATGGAAGTGTGATTTTTCAAATATGTTAAATTCTGGAAATTTATATGAAGCTACCGAAAATGATGTTAGCAGTTGCATAATAACCGATGATATTCTTGATAGTGAAATAACCAATGAAGAAGTTCTCAATATTTTAAAATTGTCAAAAGCGGGAAAATCTCCTGGTTGTGATGAAATTCCGATTGAGATGTATAAAACTCAGACAGCTATAATCGCCCTTACTGAAGTGTTCAAAATTTTTTATAATACCGGAATGATACCGGAGCTATGGAGTAGATGAATAATCACTCCGATACCGAAGAGTTCGACTTCCGACCCTCGAGACCCGATGTCTTACAGAGGAATAACATTGGCGCCAACTTCATATCAACTGTATTGCGGAGTACTGAATTCAAGATTAACTGTAAAGCTTGATGAACTTAATTTTATACATGATGAACAAAATGGTTTTAGGTCTAATCGTAGTACTATTGATCATTTGTCAACAATTACAAGTATTATTGAAACAAGAAAAATGTGTAAACTGTCAACTTTTGCAGCTTTTATTGATTTAAAAAAAGCATATGATACTGTAAACAGATTTTTAACATTTTGTAAACTTGAGTCAATAGGAATTAGTAGTAAAATGTTGAATGCTTTAAAATCTTTATACCATAAAGTACAGTCATGTGTTAAAGTTAATGGGAATTTAACCCAATGGTTTGATGTTCAATGTGGTCTAAAACAAGGGTGTGTGTTATCGCCCATTTTATTCAATATTTTTATTAATAATTTAGTAAATGAGGTTAAAAGTTTAAATGTTGGTATTCCGCTAGAGGAAGAGAAAATATGTATTTTGCTCTATGCTGATGATATTGTTTAACTTGCTGAAAATGAATAAGACTTACAGATGCTCTTAGATGTTTTACATATGTGGTGTCATAAAAATGATATTAGTGTTAATTTGAATAAATCTAAGATTATTCATTTTAGAACACCTTCATATCCAAGGTCTATTAATACATTTATGCTGGGTAATGATAATATTGAAATTGTAATACAATATACTTACCTTGGTTTACATCTTACAGAATTTTTAAATTATGATTTAATGGCAAAAGCTATTGCCAAGTCTGCAAGTAGAGATCTTGGGTTATTGATCGCAAAATGTAAATCAAGTGGTGGTTTTTGTTACTCTACTTATACAAAGCTTTTTTGACACACTTGTATGGTCAGTTATCGATTATGGTGCTTCAATATGGGGAACAAGAGAATTCTCTTGCATAAATGCAGTTAAAAACAGAGCGATGAGATTTTTTATGGGTGTAGGAAAGTATACACCAAACTTATCTCTGTATGGTGATATGGGCTGGATTCCATGCAATGTAAAGCAATGGACAGCTGTTTTTTAGATTATGGTCCAGTTTTTGTAAAATAGACAATTATAGATTGAACAAAAGAGCATTTATGTGGTCATATAAGTATGGAAATAAACCAATTGAAAAGTGGCGCTTCAGAGTAATGACTAAGTTTAAAGAGTATAATCTTGAACCATATTGTAATTATGATATATTGTTATCTAAAAATGTAATTAAGGATATATAATGCTTAGCTATTGATTTATATAAAACTGAATGGCATAATACGTTGGTTTCGAATGAATATGCCAAACTACGTAGATATAAATTATTTAAAACAGAATTTAAGGTAGACAGTTATATTTGTAAAACTATTGCAGGGAAATATAGAAGTACTTTTGCAAAATTTCGCTATGGTGTTGCGCCCCTAAAAATTGAAACAGGCCGGTATCAGAACTTACCTAATAATGAAAGAATATGTTTTAATTGTAATGATGATACCATTGAAGATGAGAAACATGTAATTTTAAAATGTCTGCTATATGCAGATTTTCGTACTGTATTGTTTAGTCATGCTAATTCTTTTTGTCATGATTTTAATAGTATGTCAGATGACGATAAATTTGTATTTTTATTTAGTGATGATAATGTTTACTTTTATACTGCTAAAATGTGCTATAATATTTTACTGAAAAGAAAATGTTTATTATATTCTTAAAATTTGTTTACTTTTAATACGTTTTATGTTTTATATTTTATGTGTGTATATAGTGAAGCCAAGGTGGTCGAGTGGTCTAGCGCGTCGGATACAGTGCAGGCGATTTGGTGTTACGATATCTCAGTAGCATGAGTTCGAATCCCGGCGAGGGAAGAACAAAAAAATTGCGAAAGCAAATTTACAGAGGTAACATTGTTGGGATGATGTTTAGAGGAGTTGTATATATGTAAATGTATATACCATTTTTATAGTCTCTCATAACTCTTTTTAGAGTCGCTTTTGTTTTATATGTGAAACTGTAATATTATGTAAATGTTTTATAAGAGGTGAGACTCAAATAAAATATTGTCTTGCCTTGTCTTGTCTTGTCTGCTTTGTCTATTTGCCTTTGTGTGTTTATTTGTGACAAATGACGTGACTCTGTACTTATACATCCCGCTATTGTGTTATTGTGGTACGGTAAGTTTTTGTATTCTTGTTTTTCATTTTTGCTAATGTGCTTTGTCTATAAGCCTTTTTTTGTTTCTTTGTTACATATGACGTGACTCTAAACCCGTCATTGTGTAATTGTGCTATGGTAATTTCGCTTGTATTCTTGTCTTTCATTTTGCTAATGTGCTTTATCTGTATGCCTTTTTGTGTTTCTTTGTTACATATTTCTTTGTTTTATAGTGATTAAAATTATAACACAATGTTGACATTTTTGACATTTGTACCTATTATGGCTGTTTGTTTTGTTCACACATCGTTGTCAATATAATGGAATTCAATACGACTGTCATACAAGTAAGAGGTTTTAAAAAGTATTTTATTTTTGTATATTATTATATCACTAACAAGTAAAACGCTGGGATAAAACAACTAACCAAGGATACCAGGCTTATACTTTTTTTTATACAATGATCATTTACTAAATAATGTTAACAAGTCCGGATTATAAGACTGGTATTCAATGTTTTTTTTTATACAAGTGTACAGATTTCACTAATTAAAGTTTTTTAAAACTTTACTATTAAATGCTGTTTGTCTTTGATTGTACTTCATATTTGTCCGAACTCGATAAAGAATCCTTTCGTCATTATCCAGTGGCAATCTACTAGCCGTAATCCCGAGTGACAAGCTTTACAAAACGAGGCCCCACATGGGGGTATCCAAGTTATCACATAATCACATTGTTTTTGCCAATATAATCCCATACTCATTAATTATTTGTTTAAACAAGATAATCAACTAATAAAAAATGCAGTCCTATAGATGATAAAATATTCAAATAATTAATCATGAAATATTTGGTCGGGTAATCAAATAATCACAAAAAAAAAAAAAACGGCAAAGTAATCACATAATAAAAAAAAAAAAAAAAACAATGAGGAGGCTCCAAAACATACCTTTAACAATATTTTTTTTCTTGTCCTGAATATGCATTGACTGATCGTCAGTGGACGTGAAACTAAGAACTATCAATCAATATTTATAACTGATAAATTGACAAACATTATCGATAATTTGTTGTTTAGAGCAACGTTGGCTTTAATTTATCACTGGTAATACATCTTGAACAACTTAACGGACACCTCAAGTTCAATGGGTCTAACTGCATTAGGATACAAATTGAATGATTCTCACATAAAACATAAAACATATCAATAAAAACAAGATAGAATTTTTAGATATGCCGCCTTAAAAAATAAAAAATCTTGCAAAAATCGATCTTTTATTATTTTAAAATATCAGAATGATAATCAGGAATAAAACAATAAAATATATACACTACTAAACTATATCTATAATTTATTCAGACAAATAAAAAAGTATAATTTTAACATATGTCACTACAGACTATATTTTATTTACGGGAAACAACTAGCTATCCAGTCTACGCTACATTCAGCTTTTGGAGTCTGCCGATATGATGATTGTCCGCCCACACGAACACCACCATGATAAATTCTTGAAAATTTTCTGCATAATCTCTTTCTCCAACCCTCTCTTTTTGAGGAAATCTGTTTCATATTTTTCAGGAAAAGTTCGTCACAGTATTTCCGGTCTTTGTTGTGTGCTATTCCCTATAATAAAACAAAAACTAAAAATTAAAGAGCGACATTAATAATATAACAATACGGATATGTGGTATGATTGCCAATGAGACAACTATCCACCAAAGTTCAAATGAAGTGGATAAAAGCAAGCGTACGGCCTTCAACAATGAGAAAAACCCATACCGTATAGTTGTCTATCAAAGGCCCCGACATGAATAATATGTAACAATTCAATTGAGAAAACTAACGGCCTAATTTATAACAAAACAATTTACGAAAAAGAATTAAAAGACGTTCATTCTCTGTTTTTTTATTAATATAAAAAAACTGTATGCAGATATTTTGCATTTATTTGTCCAAACTGTTATAATTAAAATATAGTGACCGAGTTCATTGACTTCTGCTAATTTTATCTACACTTAAATCTTATGTTTAAAAACCTAACAGCTTACAATATCCTTTTGGAATAATCCTACCTAAATATTTGTCTTTATAGAGATTAAGAATACGTTTTTAAGTCATTAGCATACCGGTATTAGTAGCGAAAGCGACATTTAAGCCACGTTTAATCAGGTTAATCTGACCGTTAGCTAAATTTATACATAATGGATTATTAACACTTCGATCGAATTTTAAGACTTCTTGTATTTAGTTTTTAGTTGTGTCCTTTTGGTCTGAGTTTTAAGTAGAGCCGATGGTGTGTGTGTGTATAAAAACAGAAGATGTAGCATGATTGTCAATGAGACAACTCTCCACAATTGACACATAAATTAACAACTATAGGTCATCGTACGGCCTTCAACAATGAGCAAAGCCCATACCGCATAGTGTATGATTGTGTTACTTTTTTTTATATAAAACATGTTCAACTTTTTTTTTTAATTTTGAAGTTTCATATGACTTTAAATGAATTCTTATATACATGATATCATATTCACAATACATCATGTACATCAAAATACTAGAACTTTTGATGAATATGGTGTTGATGATTATATTATGTTTATTGTGAAATTTTGGTTTCAATGCTATATTAAATACATTTTGGATTTCAAATTGTTGTTCAAATTTCTAGCCAAGAGAAGTATCTGTTGTACATGTAGTTCCTAAATTGATGAAATACAATAGATAGATATAGAAATAGGTCTAGGTTGGTTAAGACTTGGTCGAAAATGGTTCAGACTTGGTCGAGAATGGTTAAGACTATGACGATGTCAAGTATGGTTCAGACTTGAATAGACCTGTATACAATGGGTTCGTACTGCTCGAGTAAAGGTCGAGTACAAGTTCAGACTGTTAAGTATGGTCCAGACTACAGTCGAGTAGTATCAAGTAAATTTCAGACAAATTCAGACTAGCCGAATAAAAATCAGTACAGTCGAGTACAGATATAGGCCATTTCAGACTTTTACTGGTTTGTAGTTAAGAGTGATACGGAAAAAATTACAATCATATAAACCAGAAAATTTTGTACATCGTAACACATATGTTATTCCTATGTAACGTCATTGTTTTCATTTTATTTGTTTGCATGTACAATTTTACTGCTTTCGTTGTATATTCATGAAAGTTTAATTCATGTCGTGTTTGACTATTTGTTCACTGATATTCTTTCATCAAATCTGGTTGTTTTTTTTTATTTCAACGGCGAGTAAATTTGCTATGTACTGTGCAGTAGCAAGGTTTTGTAAAGGAAAGTTCTATATGTATTTTCCCCAAAATACCTGACACGCCATATCATATTTCTGAAAACTAGGTATGTCTTTAAGTAATGGAGAAAGAAGAAGGCTAGTGATATCTTAATTCTGAAAATGTACGAGGTTCTGGATGGAGTTAACAGAATAGAGAATAATAAGCAACATGTGCAGAATAAAAGGCAAAACATCCCTGGCACTAATCTTATATTAAGTCATAGTCATTTTTGGGGCCCTTTATAGCTTGCTGTTCGGTGTGAGCCAAGGCTCCGTGTTGAAGACCGTACTTTGACCTAAAATTGTTTACTTTTACAAATTGTGACTTGGATGGAGAGTTGTCTCATTGGCACTCATACCACATCTTCTTATATCTATATAGGATTTTTTTTTCAGAGACAATTGCCTGTGCAAACAATATAAAGAATAGAGAAAAATAGGGCAACAAAATAAGGAAAAGAGAATAACGGGCAAAAAATATAAAGAATAAAGGGAATGACATAACAAAAATAAAGAACATAGAAATGATGGACCTCTCATCCTGAACCTCGTGTACGACAAACACATTTTATGTTACAGTAGTTCAGTCGGTACTCCTCGGTATTGTTTAAATCTGCATTATTTTATACCTACACAATTATAACAAATATCATGAAGTTGACAAGCAGGTTCAAATATCTTTTTGTATGGAAACCTTTCAAATATCGGGACACTACATCCATCGGTTAGTCCTTCTTGAACCTGGAAACAAAGTGGACTTTCTTTCGCGGATATCATCGGCAGGACAACGTAGATAAGTAATATGGTGACGGGAATATCCCTGAAAAGACCAATAATTTACTATTTAGTTGATTTGTATTGGACAAGTATTAGCATACATTAAATGCTAAATCAAATAATTCAAATTAACAATGTATATTTATATAAACGATCAAACTTGTTAAATGCTAAATAAATAAATTTGCGAGTTTACGTCTTCTGTTTTTGTGCCGTCCAATTGCTATGATCGAACATTAAAGGTGAGGGTTGAGATTTCAAAACGGTTTAACTGCCTGCAACATGTTGACATTTGTCTGACCAAAATCAAGAACCTTCAAAAATGTTTCTAAACGTTTATGGTGTGTGTGTCTTTTAATTTTGAGAATGCATTGTCGATAGTAGATCCGTGATAGTCTATGGTTAAGTTATGGATATAGAGCTTGTCACAATTCCAATTGTGTTGACACCTTATGATGATCCTTTTTGATATATCTTATGTTTTTTGTGTCATTGACCTTTATTCCTTGGGAATCGTTTGAATTGCAAACAAAATGAGACCAGAAAAGGCAACAAGGCAAAAGTCTGTGTAATGCATGCATTACAAGTAATACGTGGAGCTTCGGTGGCCGAGTGGTCTAATAGTGGAGCGGCGGAGAGGACAATTTTAGAAATTTAAATTACCTAAATACCTCATAGGATTTTAATAGCTCATTGGAAAGCTGACATCGTGTACTTTTTGAAAATATGTGTCGTAAATATAAAAACTGGTACAATCTTGCCGTAAATCAAGGTCAAAGGTCATCATTAAAAAAAAATCTATTTTCATCTGGAGAAACAAACCATTGATATTTTTCAAATTAATAACCCATGAAATAAATTATATAAGTAGTATTATGTATCAATACTTCAGTTCAAACTAAATGTTTTTCGATATTTGCAAATGACGTCATAACAACGTTTTATTTAATTTTTTGAAGGACACGTGTAAAAAAACTTTTCAAAACCTATTAAATAACAGTAACAGAATACCTTGATACTTGACCTCGACAAAAAGCATTTCTGGAATACTTTAGAATATAAGTTTATAAAAGAGTATCCGAAATGCATTGTTGATAAATCAAACAAAATTTGCAGTCATGTAAAATTTCGTTTAAGTTTTTCAGGATTCGACATGTCACTGAGTTTTCATAAAATGAATTTCAACTGTCTCAGTAAATGATAACTTTTCAGATGATGCCATTTTAATGTTCATTCGACATTAATGCAATGATCGCAAGCGTGTTATATAACAAACATAAAAAGTGAGACATGACCGTTTCCATACAAAATTAAACGTTGAAAAATCAACTTAAAGTTAAAAAATATGTCAAAAAACAATTTTCATGATAATTCGTCTGTGTCATCAGCTATGTCGGCTGATACAGCCTGGATATTGTTGCAACTACCTACATTTTGACGAAAGCACAAATCAGTGCAAGGTAGACCCTGCTCCTTGCAAACACATGAACACTGGAATGATTATTCTCCTTATACGAACAAATAAGATATTGTAGGATGTCTAATGCCATTTGTCCCTTAAAGAAAACTGGCTCAAGCTTGTCATTTTGCACAATTTTCCAACCAAAGGCACACGGTGAGCCATTATTTGGGTTGGCAAAATTTGCCTCCACCAAAACTTTGCTTTGCCAAATAGCACGTAGTATGTGTTGTTAAAATACGGATTCACATGGCGGAAGCTTTATAATACTTTTTTTATATCTATAGTCAACTGATGTCTCAGCAAATTTAAATTGTTGTGCGATTTCTTAAATTTGTATTTCGAGTCGTATGAAGCAGTATTAAACACCCTAGCAGCAACTATCAATATCATCATGTGTTTAGGCTACAGATAAATGAAGCGGATCGGTTTCGTCCTGAGGAGGTTGAATACTGACTTTTTACCGATGCCAAAAAAAAGAACTTGAAGTGGAATCACACCCACTCAAGGCATGAAAGAACGGCAGAATACCGGTGACAACTGGGTCAAAAGACGAAACAATGGCGTGAACTGGTATTAATCGTCTGTTATCCTTCAAGCTGTCAATTCTAATTCTGCATTGACGTTATTTGCGGCCTTAACAGCATCTCCAATAGAAATATTGCTAGCAAATACAATACTAGATTAACCTTGTCCTTGTTGAGCAGAGAACACAATGGCAGCCCTGTAGTGCTTCTCAAGTTTAGCTTTGAGGTTACAGGAATTATAATAGGTCTTACTAATTTTATCTGGTAAAAAAGACTGGTACATTGTCAAAATTGATGACATTACAAGAGACTTTTTGTAACGAATAAAGTCTCTGTCTATAGTTTCAACTTCTCTTTCAAACGCCAAATCATACGCAGATATATCAGTGGATTTTGGCCTTTATGCCAAGTATGTTCAAATAAGCAGCATAATAAACAGCATTATTGAGCAAATTCCCTTGCTCTAGTTGATAAATCATTTCAGCGTCGCATGCTCTAACAGCAGCATCTTTTATATTTGCTAACCTTTCAACAGATGCAATGGTATGTAATGTTATCACCTTTTTATGAGATAGTTTCTTGCAAATAATACACTTTGATGTATTGAGAGGATGAAAATTATTTTCAGACAGCAAAGAATTTGATAAATAAGGCTTTGTATCTGGTGCTTCCCTTTTCAGCTGAAGAATGTCCTACTCATTTCAAATTATGCTTACTTGTGCAGCTTTATTACACGACCTATAAAACTAAATATGGTTGATCCAGTAATTCCTGTATCATTTCAGAATTCATTTAAAAAACGAACAAACGTCTCTTTGCTGCAGTATTTATCGGACATTTTGCGTCCAAATTCTGTTGATATAATTTATATTTCATCAACACCAGAATCGCAAATAATGCATTTGTCAACACTTACTACAACTCGCCTTTTCTTGGCATCGGGCGGAGCCAGTTTTAACGAGACAGTGAAATTGTCCATTTACTTGAATTCAAAACAAATCAAACACACCTGAAAACCAAACGAACCCTACAATGATATTCACTTTCTCGGTTAAATTCAACATAAACGAATAAACAACAATACCAAACAACATAAAAAAATCACAAGGCTTCGGAAATTCCAAAATGAACAAGAAATCAGCTTGATAATGACTACAAATGACCTTCGTTTAATCGCGTATAACTAGAAACCACAGGAGCGTCGGTTAATGTGTGACAAATATCCGGACTCGAAATCCTGATAAAAAGCAGATATTTAGCCAAATATTTATCTTCTTACGAATTAAAGTAAAAAAGTAAATCGGGTCGATTAAAGTATTATACGACGGCTTTACTGTTGTACCTTTAAAACACACCTATACTGCACGTGCAAAAAATGCTAGGTAAAAAACGATGATTTTTCGATGCTATTTTTTACCATTTTCAGATGCATTGTGCTTCACATATAGGACTACTTAAAAAGGCCCTTATAGTGTATGAGGTTCAAGAGTAACTGTATTTACTAATTTCGTTCAAAAATTATTTTTAGAATGTGTTAGTTATGAGATTTGTCTACCGAATCAGTAGTGGGGTATTCGTTGCAAGTTGGGTAACGTCAGTTACGGCTGTTTTTAACGTCATTTGTACCACCTTTGATATTTACGACAAACATTTTTCTAAAGCTGAATAATCGATAGACAGTTTAAGAGATTAAAATTCCATGAGGTATTTAGTTAATTTAAACTCGTTAACTAAGCGACTTTTTCAACATTCGCCGCTTCACTATAAGTATTTCATCTACTATAATCACTAGCCTGTCAACACCGATTACTACGGAAGCATATAAGGGACACAGTAAAAATAAAATTGGCAGTAACATTTTTTTTCAAAGTCTTTGACTTAATTGGGTTGAAAAGGCCAAGGAATGTTGTAAATTCAGTTGTGATCCAAAACTGTTGTGCAGTCATAGATTTGAGAGAAAAAAATTATCTCTATAAAATTTTCTATTATTTTTTTTAAGGCCATGGTTTTTGATTTGTTTGTTTACAAATATTTTATATGTAAAATTCCTGTCTGTCAGTTGATAAAAATGAATTCAATTTTGACATTTCAAATCTTAAAAGTTCGACTTTAACTCGAAATTTTAACTTTTCAAATCTCTAAATTTAGACTTTCTAAAATCTTGATTTTTTGAAAAGTCAAAATTTTGACTTTTTTAAAGCTCAAAATTTCGACTTTTCAAAATCTTGAAATTTCGACTTTAAAACTCAAAACTTTGACATTCCAAATTCTTGAAATTTCGACTTTTAAAAGTCAAAATTTCGACTCTAAATTCAAAATTTCTACTTTTTTTAAACTTTAAATTTCGACTTTGCTGAACTCAAAATTTAGACTTTTCCTCAGTATTTATACCTTAGCGATTATCACATTCACAGTCATTTATAGCACCAATCGGAGAACCATATACATCATAAACTTGATAAGCATTTTTAATAAACTAAACCATTCGATAGAAATACTTTCTTTGCGGAAGAATGAATGGATTATGTTTCACGTTTCACGTATAAATATCTACCTCAAGTCTGGACACATATATGTGTATCAAGACAACCCTGTTATTCCGACACACCTATATTACTTTTATTTAGCAGTCTATTATATTAAGACAAGGGTTAATAATTGTGTCATAAGAATGCTAACTTGAAGAGTTTAATCAATGTTCCAGAAAAAAAAAACCAACATTTTAAAATTCCAAAACTAGAAAACTTAGCAACTCATTATTCGTCCGGAATATGCATATTAGCCACTTGATTTACCATTGTTTAAACAAGGCAAAGTCAGTGACTTGCTTTTGGGAAACCAAACAAGCCTTTAAACCCAACCATAAAATATGGGTTGCTAAATGTCTTCAGATCTGACAATCCTATGGCAGTGTCGTGGAAACTAAATAAAATTTAAAATGGAAATGGGAATGTGTCAAAGAGACAACAACCCGACCAAAGAGCAGGAAACAGCCAAAGGCCACCAACTCCGAAACATATAAATAAACTAAAATTTAAAAAAAAAAAAACATACAAGACTAACAAAGGCCAGAGGCTCCTGACTTGGGTCATTCGCAAAAATGCGGCGGGGTTAAACATGTTTAGTGAGATCTCAACCCTCCTCCTATACCTCTAACTAATGTAGAATAAACAAACACACAGCAATATGGGATAACAACAATTTTGTTCTGTCAACATGCATGTTCTTTCCGAATGAAACTCCTCAATATTAAATTCTAATCCATATCATAATTTAAGAACAAAACCAATTTCTGAATATAAATTGCCAAAATGTGGGAATGACGCTTTAACAATTTGCGTCCATGTCTCCTCCTTCAAAACTTGTAATTATAGCTGTGTTTGAATACTAACATCAAAGTTTAAAATACTTTAAAAAAGTCAAAATTTGAATGTTAAAAGCGAAATTTTGAGATTTTAAAGTTGAAATGTTGAGTTTAAAAAAAGTCGAAATTTTGAGTTTAACAAAAATCGATAATTCGAGTTTTAAAAAAAAAGTCGAAATTTTGCGTTTGAAGTCGAAATTAGACTTTTATAAAGTCGAAATTTCGTGTTTTAAAAGAGTAAAAATTTCGACTTTTTAAAAGTCGAAATTTCAAGATTTTAGAAAGTCAAAATTTTAAGTTAAAGTCAAAATTTAAGATTCAAAATTTCAAAATTTAACTCTGAAAAAAAAATGTTCAATGCCAATTTTATTTTTACTATGTCCCTAATACCCTTCCGTAGATTACAAACGAAAACAACAATTTATAAAATGTTAGAAGCACCTTGTTTTGATTCACCTTCATCAGGAACTCTCAAACTAAAACAAGAAAGCCAGATGGGATGTACATGACAGTTTGTATAAATATGTAGAAACGATAAGAGATATATCCCTAAAACAAGAAAGCCAGATGGGATGTACATGACAGTTTGTATAAATATGTAGAAACGATAAGAGATATATCCCTAAAACAAGAAAGCCAGTCGGGATGTACATGACAGTTTGTATAAATATGTAGAAACGATAAGAGATATATCCCGAAAACAAGAAAGCCTGATGGGATGTACATGACAGTTTGTATAAATATGTAGAAACGATAAGAGATATATCCCTAAAACAAGAAAGCCAGATGGGATGTACATGACAGTTTGTATAAATATGTAGAAACGATAAGAGATATATCCCTAAAACAAGAAAGCCAGATGGGATGTACATGACAGTTTGTATAAATATGTAGAAACGATAAGAGATATATCCCGAAAACAAGAAAGCCAGATGGGATGTACATGACAGTTTGTATAAATATGTAGAAACGATAAGAGATATATCCCGAAAATGGAAAAAAAAAATCAAATTAAGCTTTGTCTGAGAGTTGGAATTTAACGTGGCATTTCAATATGTTGAGTTTAATAGTACAGCAGTGCTATTTGATGAATAAAAATGCATTGCCTGTATTAACGTGTTTTTTTTTTATACGATTATTGTCTAAAAAAAATTGTGTTTGTGACGTTCATATTCGATCTGATGAGTTAAACCTTTTCAACCGTTTTTTTTTTTGGTTTGTTCTGTTACAGTCATTACTGTAGAAAGTTAGGGGAGCGTTTGGTGCCAGCAAACTAGTTAACCCCCGCCGCATTCTGTTTGTGCCTGTCCCAAGTCGGGAGCATTTAGTTCATTGGTTGTCATTGGTTTATGTCTGTCATATTGGTGTTTCGCAAATTGTTTTGTTATGAATTAGGCGGTTAGTTTTCTCTATTGAATGATTTCATATTGTTTATGTCGGAGCCTTTTATAGCCGACTATACTGTATGTTTTTTTTTTCTCATTATTGAAGGCCGTACGGTTGCCTATATATACTTGCTTACATCCACTTCAATTGAATTTTTGAAATAGTTGTCTCATTGGCAATCATGTCATATCTCCTTAATTATATATATATTGTGTTTCTGTAGATTTGTAATGATGACTTTGAAAATAATGCAGGTTCACAGGACTTAAACATCGTCCGATGTCCGCTTCAGATTCAAAGTTATTGATTTCAACCCAAAATATTTTAATTGGGACAGTGTGTATATGAGGGGTTGCCGTATAAAGAAAATATCCAAATTGTTTTACGTTTTGTCATGTCGGGGCCTTTTATAGCTTGCTATGCGGTATGGATTTAATTCATTGTTGAAGGTCGTACGATGACCCATAGTTGCTTATATCTACTTCATTTTGTTGATTAGTTGTCTCATTGGCAATCACACAGTACTGTACCACATGTCTTTGTTATAAAATACATTGAATATATAGAATGCATTGTCTCAAACCATAAACTGTAAAATTGAGAAGGGAAAGGGTGAATATGTCAAAGAGACAACAACCCGACAAAAGAATAATAGAAAACAACACAAGACCAACGATAGATCTTCAATGCATCGTAAAATACCGCACCAGGATGCAGGCTTCATCTGTCTCCTAAATTACTTGTTCAGCTTAGTGAACACCATACTAAATCTCGAAACATCCAAATGAACAGAAAAATAAATGACACACACACACAACAATAACAAAGGATAGAGGTTCCTGACTTGCGACAGCCGCAAAAAAGCGATGGGATTAAACATGTTTTCTGAGATCTCTACCCTTCCCTCTATACCCCAAGTCAATGTCTAACCATTGTACATTGTAGAAATACATTTGATATTTTGAGACAATAAATATGTATTCTATATATTCACGGCAGGTCAGCTTTTAGGCATCTTAGGTTTGTGTTATATAAAGAATAACACGTTTTCTAACCAGTTTGTCTGTAAATAGAGTTATTTATGATGACGCCTTTAGCAATTATATGATATTTATAATCAGTGAATTTGAAGCATTTTTATTTTTATAAATGATGTCATAATTGACAAATGTTTCAGATCTAGCTTACAACTTTACCTTAAAATATAGGACAGCATCTTTTCCTCTTTACTTTAAGTTATACATAAATTACTTTTCTGTCGGTACAGTATCTAAATATGCATCTTTTAACTCATAAATTCTTTTTTTTCTCCAAATCTATCATGCAGGAGTATTTAGATTATACTAATCCGATTAACGATGAAACGGATATTTATCATTGTTGAAAGCCGTTCACTGACATTTATGTATATACATGTAGCTTGATTATCGGATTTGATAATATCGAAAAAGGTCATCTGGGAATCACAATGTGAGCTGTTTGGATTGTTTGTGAAGCGAACGAATCAAAAAGCTACACATTATGTCCAGCGACTGTTATTTAAGACATCCAAACAAGTTTACGTAGCAACTACATAACAGCCACTTTTTTTCGCACTTATCACGCTTAATTGGACTCCGAAAGTGAACGTAATCAGTTTTGCTTTCGCCCTGTGACGTCGCTTATAAGTTTTCATCTTACATTGTGACATCGTTGATGAGTTCTCCTAAAATGTTACAAAAACGCGATACATTGAATACCTGAGTGACTGAGCGTTGCGATATAGTCACTGTTCCACAGGAAAGAACTATAAATAACTTAACGAAAATATGCGAGATTTTGAATATGAAATAGAAGTGCAAGCAGTTCGTATCAGCAATTTCGGTCATAGACTCAGAAATCAGTAACGAATCAGACCTGGACTGATAACGCTCTGCTTAGTGCTCCCCGTGCAACCCCGACTTGAAAAAATTATCAGGCCGATATGCATAAAACTACTTCAAGTTAATATTTTTTTCCAAACGGACGGATTTTTCTACATGTCCTATGACAAGTTAGTACTAAGATTGGATTTCTTAACTTAAGCGCCTTTTTGCATATCAGCCAAAGAGCCTAGTTTGAAAAATTAAAAATCCCTGCTAGCCTCGCATTTTAAATTGAAAATCAACTGTCTCGAGAGGACAAATATCGTATCACACTGGACGCAGCTAAAATATATTTAACCTATAGCTGTACAATGGAACATATGGGAATGCAACCAGAGTATAAATCCCAATAACCGAAAATTATACCATAGCTATCTATGGTATAATTTTCACAATTATATCATGGTTTTATTGTATATGATCTTCGAAAAGTAAAAGACAGATAAGAAGACCTGGCCGTGGCTTCTTGATTTTTGGACACAGGAACAACAGAGTCAGTGCGGGCCACTAAGCTAAACTGCCCGATTTGCACCAGCCGATATATGCCTAGGGTGGGAATCGAACCCACGTACAACATCTCCGTTGTCCTACATTTTTAAATAAACATAAATTCGCTCT
This sequence comes from Mytilus coruscus, assembly GCA_017311375.1. Lineage (NCBI taxonomy): Eukaryota > Metazoa > Mollusca > Bivalvia > Mytilida > Mytilidae > Mytilus > Mytilus coruscus. The sequence goes on along the minus strand of CM029606.1, from coordinate 48,176,155 downwards.
CAGAACAAATAAACAAATGAAGTTTAAAAACATATAAATGTTTTACGACAATATTTATATATAAATATAGATATATATATATTACTGGAAAATATCAGTTGCTTTACAGTTATTGAAATGTATACTTAGATTGTATCCTCATAGACTCCACTGTACAGCTACATGTATAGGTTTAAATTTGCCGAAGCGGGTTTTTTAAGGGGGAAAGAGAGTAGGAGGCACGCCCCTTTTAAGGAGCTTCATATATGGTAAATACATTAGACTTTTTTAAAGTATTATTCAAAATGTTGGCTTGCTTGATCTCCCCTTTCAAAATCCTGGAACCGCACCAGATTTGTAAAACACTGCTGACTTGACGAGGTTGCTTAAGTAATAACAATAATGTTGGACCGTTAAAATTAGATAGCGTCTGGTTACTCTAAATTAACTTAACTATTTGTATAAATTACATTATAGTCAACAAGTGATTTTAATCGTGATAATTTTGAAATCTCTTTTAATTAATGTACGACTTTAAAAGATTCTGGTACAAATCAAAACGTGGAATGATTCATCCAAATTCTCAAAAGATTCTTGTGAAATTAATTTTCCTCAGAACTATAAATTAATATTCAAAAAATAAAACATAATTTCGATAAAATAAAAAAAAAAAAACTTACCCTTAATCTGGGATTCCAGAAAGCTTCCAAATATCAGGGAAACTGACTATCTTGCATCCATATCCAGAAAATCTAATTCCGTCGACGTTTTTTCCGTCTGTAAAATTATCCGTCACTAATGTAAATGTGCATCCATCGCTGCCGAAAAATCAAATCTAACTGATATTCCCGCAGTTTCAGAAGCCCGTGCTTATTTTAGAAAGTAGGCGGAGCTTTGTGTGTAAGGCCCGAAAAGGGTTATTTAACTGATTCTTTTCAAAATTATTTTTAAAGTAAACAAACAAAAATATATGAAATATACAATTTTAAACAGCAAAAGATGCGATAGGTTAAAACAGATATTTCATATTTTTAGGATAATTTTCCGGTGTATCGTAAATTATACCATAGTTTTTTGTTGAAACCCCTCGGCAACCTCACTCGACTTCGTCTCGTGAGGTTATTGCCGAGGGTTTCAACAAAAGCTATGGTATAATTTACGAAACACCGCAAAACTATCCAAAAGATATGAAATATCTATAACTTATGACGTAAAGATAAACCGCAAAACATAGAAACAAAACTTCATAAAGTCAAGATAATTAACGCTACATAACGCAAGGAGAAAATAGATAGAATGCAAAGACAGGACCACATCAGGTAAAGATAAACAACAAACGTAAAGACAAAACAATTCAACTTGAATGTAGATTCACATAAAAAAAAAATGTAAAAGTTATTTCGTAAGACGTTAAAGTATATATATATATATATTATATAATTATTCTAAATATCAGCATAACAATGTTAAATCTGCAAATTTGCGGAAGCAAATTTTTGTTCTTCCCTCGCCGGGATTCAAACTCATGCTATTGGGATATAGAGACAACACCGCCTACACTGTGTACATCGCTCTAGACCACTCGGCCACCTAGACCGAACTATAATTCAGCTTTCGGTGGCCTAGTGCTACCTTTCCTCGTCAGTAGAATCTAGAGTTGTAACACAGGTATATATATATAAAAATCAGAATACCGACTGTTAATTTGTAATTTTTGATTTATTTTTTTGAAGTGCCTAATATATTAAATACGACATTTATTTTCGACAGAAGTTGCTTGTCATGTAACATTCAACACACATTAATATAATTACTAAAATATGTTTACTGAGGGGCAAAGGTAGTCTATGATTATCTGATATCCATTCTGCCTTGTATCACCCTAGGAGCATTTGTTTGGGTTTAAGTTTCGCAATCTTAGTTTTTTTTTATGTAGTATTTTGTAGACTGGTGTTTGTTTTTTCGTCGTTTTTCAGGGGATGGGGATTGAGCTCTCATATATAGTTAAATCACACCACATTCTATATATGCCCGTCCCAACCCAGGATCCAGTGATTCAGTGGTGGTCGTTGTTTGCTGTCTGTCATACTTGTTTATTGATTTTTGTTTTGCCTTTTACATACGGTGACCCATAGTTACTTTAATCCGTTTTTTTTTACGTTATTACATACCACATCTCTCTATTCTATAATGCATGTCCCCGAAGGTACCAAGGCTCTGTAGCGAGCGTTTCTATATTGTTTCTCTAAACTATTGTATGAATAATAACATGTGAGGTATACGTCAATTGCTAAGTTTCTTATGTTATCTATTCTAGCATTAGACTCAAACTTCTTTTAAACAGAGTTTTACTGTGCGTATTGCAGTGTATTTGTTTTTATTCCACATTGGCTAGAGGTATAGGGTGGGATTGAGATCTCACAAAACGTGTTCAACCCCGCCGCATTCATGCGCCTGTCACAAGTCAGGAACCTCTGGCCTTTGTTAGTCTTGTATGTTTTTTTTTTTTAATTTTGATTCATTTAGATATTTTGGAGTTTAGTGTGATCTCCATTTTTGATGAACTAGTATACATTGTTATTTAGGGGCCAGGTGGAGCCCGCCTCCGGGCGCGGGATTTTCTTGCTGTGTTGAAGACATTTTGATAGCCTTGGGCTGTCTTCTGCTCTTTGGTAGGGTTGTTGTCTCTTTGACACATTCCCCGATCATTATCAATTTAAGTCAATAAAACAGCCCCCAAACGACAAAAATAATCAAAACAATTGTTTATAGTTGGAAAATTCATTAACATTGTATTTTGAAAACAAGAAACCGTTCTCCATTCTCAGTATTTCTCATTCACAATTCTTGATATTCATCTTGTATCAGAGAACTTGCAACTATCTGAAAAAAAAAAAGATTTAATAATACTTAAAAGCAAACATCACAAACATTTCACTTGGACAAGCTTATTTAAGTAAGATCATGTTCATCTCTAAACGATATACTATCGTATATTTGTTTATAAAGGGAAGGATGTTCAGAAGAAGACGCTTCGAATGGAAGAATGATTTTTAAGTCTATGAGCAGGACATCAGCTCTTCACAGCGGTACGTATTTGGTTTTACGTATCATTCGAAATGTTCAAAAGACATCTTTAAAAATATGAGTTAGGCGTGAAAATCTTGCGAAAATTTGGATGAATGGATGGATTGGTGTTTCATGTCAAGTGGTAAATATTAAATGCATATATCAGCACGGGAACACGTTGGTGTGTTATTACTCATAATAAAAAATATAAAGGCATATAGAATATTACATTTTTAACAGACTAATACTATTAAAATCAGCCATACAAATGAAATCAAATATTCTACAGATTTTCTTTTTATCGTTCTTGTGATAGACATGCATACACGCAGGGAAAACATAATGCGTCTGCTACATTAACAGCATATAGTAATAGACTGTAAGAACTTTCCCTTTAGAGTAATACCGATGTTACTTCTATGCTAGAACTACGAATCAATACTATAACTGTTCATTCGTTACAACTCGGCCGATTCAGAGTAGCGGATTCACCCGAGGATTGCCGATTGTGTAACTGTTAAGTACCTTGATTTGCACCGAGAATACCAAATTTGCACCCATTTGGCAAAATAAAAAAAAAAAACATGCGGAAATATTATTTTTTTTCTAGGAAATAACCAATGTGATTTTGTTTATAGTTTGACATTATGCACGTCATATTTAAATATTTACTAAATGGTCACATTATAATATCAACAGAAAATGTATCCAGTGAAAAAAAAAAACCGTAAAATCTACTGGAACGACGTATGCATTGATGTTTAGCGGCCATGTGAAGCCCGCCTCCGGGCGCTGGATTTTTTCGCTGGGTTGACCATTTGATGACCTTTGGCTGTTTTCTGCTCTTTGGTCGGGTTGTTGTCTCTTTAACTCATTCCCTGTTTCCATTCTCAATTTTATTATAAATTCCACTTTTAAAAATAAGTAATCTAAAATTTTCACCGGTATCTATTTCGTACAATATAAAAAGTAATTATTGAATATTGTCAAAATCGTTCTAAAAAGCGGAGAAATAAAACAAAACAGCAATTAATCGATTTTTATGTATATGAAATGAAGGATGTATGCAATTTTAGTACTTCCCATTACAGAATCTTCGGACATTGGGAGGTCGGTTAAGATTCATATTTCTTTGATTTAGTATGGATTTGAAATTAAATTGATGGAATTATATAGGAAATGAGTATTAAACATGTTGTTGCAATTTTAGTCACCTGACGCCTGACGCTTCATGATGAATCTTATAGGCTTTGAATCATCTTTAGAAGAGGAATTGTATGCAAGTAAAAATAAAAACAAGTAAAGCAAAATAAAGAAAACCACAAACTACTAAAAGCAAACTCGTCTTATGTTTAAATCGAACTGTTCTACGCTGTACTATTGGCGGTCATATTATTATTATCATTTGTTTTTCAATGTGTCAAACAATGATTTATCATACTTCAGCGAAAGTTAACAAGGAGTTAGTGACCGGGTAAGGTGACAAGTTTTTTCGGAACCGGTATTCAATACAAGCAGACAATCAATGGGAACATGTTAATCATGTAAATGTTTACATTTCATATTAGTGTCTGGTATCATCGTTTGATTTATAGGAATGGGACTGCCCATGAATCACCTGTTCAAACCGTTTTCGTGTAATATCTCGAAAACGGCAAAAAATGAAAACAGATCATAACTTTCAGGTTTATAAACACGTGCTTCTCTTATATTATTTTTCATTTCAAGTTTTGAAAAAGTTAGCTATAAGATTGTTAACTCACTTGCAGTTGTTCTCTCTGTTAAGTTTAAAAACGAAACAGGTACGATAACAAATATGCGTACGGCACCTGTCTTGAAATATGAATTTCCGTTTAAATCTAAAACATAAAAAATGCTTTCTTTAAAACAACTCTAAGCCTTCATCAATTTACACAAATATATGTGTCTTAATTAAACATGCCTACTATGTTATCTATTCCCAGAACAACGTGAGTTATGTTGATGATACAGAACACAGTAGAGATTTGATAAGGTGAATCAGTGATAATAAGTCACATTACAACCTGTTATACAATCATATACTTAACTACAGAGGTTTAAAAGAACAATCACGACACAACAAGATTTCTTCTTTTTCAAACAATAAAAAACATGCCACTTACATGTTTAAACTTTGTTTCTGATCTTGGACTATTAAAGTGATACTAATTCATATCTATTGGAGCGAGTTCTTATGCAATACGTGTATATTGCACTAAGATTACACTTGTCAAACATAACCAATACTTCAAAATATGTAGCTGATACAAGGAAGATAATATTCTCTAAATCGCTTCGTCTTTTTATTTTCATATTTTATGAGAACATCGATTGTGGCTTTTAAATTCCACTGCCGGAAAGACAATCACAATTTAAGTAAAATATACACAGATAGATAACATGATAGCAAGAAATGTCTTGTTTCCTTGAGTAGTTGTATATAATGCGTAGACAAACACGGGACGCGGACACCATATCTTATTGTTGGACCAGTGTACCCTCCAAAGTTGACGCCAATTATGACGTCATACCCTATAGTTGGACAAATAAAGGCAACAGTACACAGCTACTTTAGTACAAGTAATCTTGATGTACAGTTCTAAAGATGCATATCAAATGTACATCTGTAAAGCTGTGTATAAACTGTACAGCTGTAAAGCTGTATATAAACTGTACATCTGTAAAGCTGTATATCAACTGTACAGCTGTAAAGCTGTATATAAACTGTACATCTGTAAAGCTTTATATAAACTGTACATCTGTAAAGCTGTATATAAACTGTACATGTGTAAAACTGTATGTAAACTGTGGATAGATATCGTATCACACAAGATGCAGTGGTAGAATCTATATGTTTAGCTTATACAGATTTTAAAATGTGCAGTTAATGTACATTTTTACAGAGTTGCAGTTTATATACAGCTTTAAAAATGTACAGTTTATATACAGTTTTACAGATGTACAGTTTATATACTGCTTAACAGATGTACAGTTTATATACAGCTTTACAGATGTACAGTTTATATACAGCTTTACAGCTGTACAATTTATATACAGCTTTACAGATATACATTTGATATGCATCTTTAGAACTGTACATCAAGATTACTTGTACTAAAGTAGCTGTGTAGTATACCGCTGTTCAAAAGTCATAAATCGATTGAGAGAAAATAAATCCGGGTTACAAACCAAAACTGAGGGAAACACATCAGAGGAAAACAAAGGAAAAACAAATAATAACGCATACATAGAAAAGAACTATTTGATAACAACTGCCATATTCCTGACTTGGTACAGGGCATTTTAAGAAAAAAATGGTTGGTTAAACCTGGTTTAAAGGCTAGCCAAACCTCCCGCTTATATAGGAATGTAAAAAAATATCGCTAAAATGACAACACTACGTGCCAGAAATACAGCACAAACACACGCAAGAACCCTCATCACAGAAAACGATCAAACAAATAATATAATAGTCTACACAACATGCAAACCGCAGAACAACAACGAACATCTTCAATCAACGACAGATAGTACAGAACATCACAAACAGTGACGCACTTATGAATCGAACTTGTAATCTTGAACTTTATACAATTATTTTCACAATACCAGTCCAAACAATTATCAGGACAATGACGGTATTGAAAGGCTATTTTAAAATTATTTGGACTACAAACAATAAGACATAACACATTATCCCACCGAAACCACAACAGAAACATCAAAAATAAATACATGAATGTTGGATGTATAAAATACCGAGACACGTCGTATAGCAATGCAAATTCACACTCGGTAAGACAGTCATATTCGGGAATAGGTCACGTTCAGTACTTAGCAGACACACGGCATAGATGTTAAACCACAATCTAAGACGTGGTGAAAATGTCATTAGTTAGTTTAGACACATACACATCGTATAGATCAACCAATTCGTGATGGTGTCCATAACATTTACAGAGTGTCATTTTTAATCTTTCCTCCTCATAACTCTTTTGGAACACCCTTTAAGGTAGACGCGAATAGTAACGCCATACCTTATTGTTGGACATTCGACCGTCGAAAGTAGACACCGGACGTTGACGCTATACTTTATTGTTTGACCATTCTACCTTCGAAAGAGGACAAAGAGACGCGAATAGCGACGGCATACCATATAGTTAGACAATTCTACCCTGAAAGGTAGACACTGAACGCTAATAATCACATCCTACCCTATAGTTGGACAAGTCTACACTCAAAGATGGATGAATACCCTTGAAAGTGGATGGCCCACCCTATAAAACTGGAGCGAACCGTTCTTACCTAAACGCGTACCCTTTAGCTTAACACCTTTATACCCCTGAACCATAAGCCTGCAAGATTCTATTTGAAAGTTTTAGGAGCCCTTAAAAGGACCGTCGTGAAATTCCCATCTATGGTGATGGACAAACATGTAGTGACCGTCTATTTGCATATAGTAGGCTACTTGGTTGGTTGAGATCCAGCGACGATCTTTCCAATTTATTTCGACCAAGTGATCAAATTTTAACTCCAGATTTCTAAATACACAATATCCCTGACTGGTTTCCATACACATCACCTAATCCTTCACTCGCTTAATACAGCTTAATACTTGTATGGAAACAGTTCAGGTCTGACTTCAACATGGCAAGTGAAAATATGGCGTCTAACAATGTACAACTGCAATTTGAGCAACTTTAGCTTAAAAAAAATAAAATTTTGAAATATAGGTGGAGTTATATATCACACGTTGACGGCATCACTTAATATTGTCCAATGAGATTAAACTAACCACATGTTGATTATGAAAAATAATCAAACTGTCCGGGAAAGTATAGATCGGCTAAGAATAAGAGCAAAACACCTAACACACATGATATAAGCCTAAACATCACCTTAAAATTAGTGGATACAGCCTGAAAAATGGTGTGTGAGGTTAAAGTTAAGAAACGAGTAACACTTCGAACTAAGATAAGAGACTGTGTTCCTTTGTGCCATATGTCCTGTATTTCTATTCATTTGTTTATATCGTATATCAAACATGAAAGCCGCAATTACAATAACTCTACATCCTTTTTCTGTCTTTTGTTTATTTATTTTTCCCTCAATAAGTTTTTGGTAGTACAGTGGCGGATTCAGATGGGGCATCTAGGGCATACGCACCTTTTGATCGGCATATATATACCTTGTTGACATACAATCGAAAAAGGTTTGCCCCGCTACGCTACAGTTTGCAGTTGGTTTTATTTTCAAATTACGTACAATTACACTCCCTTCCTTTGAATTTCTGATCTGCTTCTATTATATGACGCACTGCTGTCAAAGTAGGTCAATTTGACCTTTTTGATTCCTTATGTAGCGGGTATTTTAACATTATTCAATAATATTCCAAGGTACAAGTATTATTTTCAACTTCATTATGTTCACTCATAAAGTATATGTGGTAATTTCTAATGGTAAAAGTAGTAAAAAGAAATATGTACGGCAAATTCAATTGCTCCATTTTTGTTTCCATAGACTTTACTTTCTTAGTCTTGCACCAATATTATTTACGTCTTGGATGGTGTTTTATATAAAAAAAGAAGATGTGGTATGATTGCCAATGAGACAACTCTCCACAAGAGACCAAATGACACAGTAGTTAACAAATATAGGTCACCGTACGGCCTTCAACAATGAGCAAAGCCCAAACCGAATAGTCAGCTATAAAAGGCCCTGAAATAACAAATGTAAAACAATTCAAACTAGAAAACTAACGGCCTAACTTATGTACACAAAACTGAACGAAAAACAAATATGTAACACACCAACAAACCACAACCACTGAATTAGAGGCTCCTGAATTGGGACAGGCACATACATACAGAATGTGGCGGGGTTAAACATGTAAGCGGGATCCCAACCCACCCTCTAACCTTGGACAGTGGTGTAACAGTACAACATGAGAACGAACTATAAAAATCAGTTGAAAAAGACTAAACTCATCAGATGGATACAAATAGAAATACAAATTACAAAAACACAGAGTGGACGTGACCATGAACTTGTATATCCCAACAACAAAAAGACACTAAGTACAGATCTGAGAGTACTCGCAGTTGATTGGTTAGAAATTTTGTTGCTGTTGACGGTCATAATCTATTGTAATATATCGTAACTTGTTCTTTGTATATGTTTATGGTTTTTGTTCTATCCAGATAAACATCTAAAATAGGTAAATTATTCAGTACTTACAGTGTATGCATTAAATCGATTTTTATTTAATTGTAAAAAAAAAGAATGTGACAATTGTGAAGGGATTACCGTCATGCATTAAACTAAAATAGTACATGTTATAAGACGATACAATTAATACAGTCTGTGTTTTGTCGACCAACAAGACAGTTCCTAATAATCATTTAGGTATATATACGAATGCCAAAAGAGATCTAACTGCATTGATGATTTCTTGGTAGTGTACATATGTTCATTCAATTATGGTTTGATCAACTTTTTGGGCGTAATACCCTCTTGATTCTTTTTACGGTGTGTTAATGTCAAAACATGTCCGCTGTTCACGTATAAGATTTCCATGAACTGTAATCTGTGTATAACTGATAAATAATTATGTCAGGGTTGCCACAAATTACTGTTGACCATTACTAAATTATATCATTGATGTTGACACAAATTTGTGTTTTTTTGCAGTTTGGTTCTACCTGTTAAGTCTCATTATATCAACTTATATTTATAGCGTTTATTGATAATGATGCGAACCATATACACAATAAAAAATGTAAAAGATCTTTGAAAACTATATTTATCGGTACCTAAAATAATTTCGTGTCTATGTATTAAACAGTATTGCTATAGTTATTATACAATATGCATGGTTATGCATCTTTATATTTTGGCATGGCAAAAGGTTATGCTGTATATGACGTCTTAAAACGGAATCTGCTGGTTTCACACACGTTACGTTTAACTTTAAAGGGGAAATGTCTGCAACAACTAAGCAAACTGGAATCATTCCTGAAAACATGAATCGGATGCTATCGCCATGGTACACATCTGATAAAATCTTTCAATCCGTTTTGCCAAGTAATTCGATTTTCAATGCGTTAACATGCTACCCAAAGAATAATGTTGATCGTGGAAAACAATAAAAGTAGAATTTTATTGTTCATTTGAATGTGTGAGAAATATCTGGATGTCAAAATTTAGAAAAAAGTTCTGAATACATGGAATAAAACGTTTGAAGTATCTGCAGGTTCCTCTCTGATACCATTTCATTTTTCCACAAATTTTCCTCATATCTGTCAGGAAAAGTTCGTCGCAGTATTTCCTGCTTTTGTTCAATCCTGAACCCTGAAAAAGATTTTTTTTTTAGATCAACATTATTTCATCTAAGAATACATTTTTTCACATTTTGTTTCAACCTATAATTTTTCATTGAGTAACCTGTTTTTTTGCATTATCTAGTTATCAAATATGTATAGATAAGTGAAATTTTAATGCTTTAAACAAGTTCAATAAAATCGCAATCGAAACAGTACACAGAAATCGCTTTAGCACGTCAATATAATCAAGGTGATGAATCAAGTCATTCCATTGGACAGGCCGAGTACACATAAATCGCTATAGCAAGTCATTATCATCACGGTGATGTATCGAGTCAATTCATTGAATACGACAAGTTTTGAGCTCTCTGTATACTTACACAGTTGTAGCAGATATCATGACGCTGACAGGCTGGTGTGAAATTCTTTTTGAACGGAAACTTTTTAAATATTGGGATACTACAGCCACTGGATAATCCTTGATTAGGCCGAAAACAGCGATAGCTCACTGCTGCTATCATTGGCTACAAACAGCAAATGAAGACGAGTGTTATCGCACTTAATCTGTAATGTAATATTCCCTGTATCAGAATTATATGTTACGTAAAATGGCAACATGCGATACAATATGTAATAAAAACGCCAGTTGTATGAAAAAAGTAAAATAACAAAAATACCGAACTCCGAGGAAAATTCTTACGAAAAGTCCTTAAGCAAAAGACAAAATCAAAAGCTCAAACACATCAAACGAATGGATAACAACTGTCATATTCCTGACTTGGTACAGGCAATTTCTTATGTAGAGAATGGTGGATAAAACCTGGTTTTATTTTTTTGAACGTAACTCTATTCAACAATTTCCAAAACTGCAAAGCAAACTGTAAAAGACCCCGAAATGACAAAATGTTATATAATATAATCGAAAAAAAGTAACGGCATCATTTATGTACCTAACAATAAACAAAACAAAAAATGTATATGGTATAGGGTCTTTCGTCGGAAATAAAAACATTTATTTAAAACCAGTTATTGGCATGATACGGGTTATGTTCCTCTCGTATATTTCATGATTGTATGATACTAAATTTCTTACGGAATGCATAGTGCTTGGTTTTCATATGATGTAGACATAATCTTTCAATAAGATTAATTGAGGTCTGTGTCTGCTGGCATGTCTGTAACTGCTAGAAGTTCTTTGTTAATTTATGTTCATCATTGCCATTTTGCTAGGTTTCTTCTTTTACCTTATCTAACATCGGACTTGGACTTCTTTTAAACTGAGTTTTACTGTGCGTATTGATTTGCATTTTTTAAATTTTACATTTGCTAAAGATATAGGGGTATAAGGTTGAGATCTCACACAACATGTTTTTTTGCGCCATTTCCAAGCCAGGAGCTTTTATTAGTCTTGTATGTTTTTTTAAACTTTGTTTCATTCATATGTTTTTGGAGTTAAGTGTGACGTCCATTTTCGCTGAACTAGTATACATTTATTTTGGTGCCACCTTAAGTCCGCATCCGGATGCTGATTTTTTTATATGATGAAGACCTATTGTAGGCCTTATGCTGTTTTCTGCTCTTTGTTCTGGTTGTTGTCGCTTTGACACATTGCATGATTCCATTCTCAATTTAATTTTATATAATAACAAATAACAACAACTGAAGTACAGACTCCATTGATGGTGGAATTACAGTATAAATTAATGAACAAGCTGTAAAAAGTACTTAAACATATGTTTAATTATATATAAACAATAAGAACAAATCTAATATAACTTTATATAAACGATTAGAAAAATCTTTAGACGATGAAGATGCTGTAGTACGGTTTTCTGTCATTATATATAATACATTAACGCTTTCTATATGTTGATTCCTTCAGAGAGCGTACAGCTTGTGTGGTAAACAGTTATTGTATAGCAATTTTTATTTTTAATACTCACATGTCATTTATCAATAAAAGTACATACAAACAAGATCTAGCAAAACAAACAAACAATTATATCCAAAATATGGCAGAATTATATGTTAGCTTTTTTATCCCACATAAAGTTGATATTTAGCAATAAAAAAATAAAAAATTAAAAAAGTAAACACAATATTATACAAAACTACCAAGCTAACAAACTAACAACTATTATCCAAAATGTGGCAGATTTAAATGTTAGCTGAAATAACATGAGCTGACGAATGTTTCAAATTTTCAATTTTTATATTAAGTTTGAAATTTTCCCATTGTAATTTCATTTAGTGATTATTATTAATACTTTGTTAAACAATTTCATTTAAAAAAATAACGTCTTCTCACCTTCTAAAAAGTAAGTCCATCTTTATAATATTAACAAGACAAGTACGGATTTCCTTTTTAAATGGCCTGTTTTTTTCGTCACAGTTAAACTAGATGTTATCATCAGATACTGTTTGCCAAAAACTTCATGTCATGTATCGCATGTACTTGTCATGGATGAATGTCATGTAAACAAAGTTTATATCTTTATTCGTATTTAATCAACATTAATTATTCATATATTATTTGTTTTGATTGGATATTGTTACTGACAATCCCGCTGTTCACATGTCTAATCGCAAGTATAATTGATAGAAGTTTGTGGTGTCACATTTTCGACTCTAAGCTAAGTAATGAGTCGCATGTTTGTTCCCCGGCTAAGTAATGAGTCGCATTTTTTATCCCCGGCTAAGTAATGAGTCGCATTTTTAATCCCCAGCTAAGTAATGAGTCGCATTTTCGTTCCCCGGCTAAGTAATGAGTCGCATTTTGGATCTCGGGTAAGTGATAATAGTCAACAGTAGCTTTTGGTGATTAAGAGTAATACATTTTTTAAAATTTTTTTATTTATTATTTCAATAGTCAGGATTTTACACCACCCTTTCAGCACAATCTGACTAAGGCGGTACAGGGTTTTAAGAATATAGCAAAACAACTATTGTTTAACCATGATACGAAAAACTAAAAATTAAATCCTTTGTTCCTCTGATTCTTTCCTTCTTTCTCTCACTCTCTCTTCTTTACACAATATCTTTATACATACATACATGTACCTATAGATAATTAAAAAAAAAAAATACTTGTACTATGCATATATTGCATGCTAATTGCTCTGTTTTCATAAATAAGTTGAAAAATATATGAAGAAGCGATTTCCCTGTGATTTATATAAATATTTTTATAAAAGATTTAGAAAGCTTTACATGTATCGTAAATCAAGTGATAAAATCAATCAGAAATATTTTGTTTTAGGTTCATTAATGTAAAGGAGATTAAAAGTTGTGTCATGTTTGCTTGTAAAAACACATACACTATAACAGAAAAGAAGACCCAATTAAGAGTGAATAAAAATAAAATGCTGTCAGTATTAATGTTAATTAAAACGATCTTTGTGGACGATTTAACGAGGTAGTACTTTTAAAACCGATTGACAGGTGTCATTTACATATGTGTAACAAGTGTTGTTTACAAAACAATATCCGTAATGTCCGCTTGCTTGAGATGTCTTCCATTTTACTAAGATTAACTTGAGTTAAAGTCATTGCTTTTCATTTAGAATTACAGCTATTATTTGAGGTATAGGTCTGTAAAATCGGTGTTATACAATGGTCCTCTACATTGTATCATATACGTACATGGATGCCTTTATCTAAAGAATAGAGTTTCCTTGAAATTTTGGCGGTCTTTTTTTATTTTCGCGTTTTACTTCTTTTCGCGAAAATAGCGAAAATAAAACTTTTCTCTGTTTACAGTACTAAGTACGGTATGTTTGTTAGACTTCCATTCTTGATAAATAATTAGTATAGGGGCCAAAGTTTTTCAAGTTTATAAGTTGTATAAGTTTTATTTTCTTGCTGCATTAGGAAGCTTTTCTTTAAGCTTGCATTCGTATATCATGTATATGTTTTTTTTGGCAAAAATTAAGAAAAAAAAAGCTTTCTTCTATAAAAAAAAAAAACAAGAAAAAAGGTCTTTTGTTTTGTTGAATTCAATGTTTACATTTTTGAACATAGAAATTTTTCGGACAAGCACAGAACAAATCTAAATCAATTGATGTCACTTGACAATCACAAAATAATTGTCCAACAGTTTCAACTTCACATCTACTAATAAACATAACTTTGTGTCTTTGAAGAGTAATAAAAATGACTGATTTGATCGGAGTTAGAGCAGCATGTACGGAATTTCTATCACGTCGGGTTACTGTACATACGACATGTTAACGTGTGAGATAGCACGTTAAAAATACGATTCATCTCAACAACGTCTTGACTTTCTGAAAGGAAGAAGAACATCCAGACATATGGACGAAATTAAGAAGTGTAAGCCTCATCTGATCCTTTTCTCTTCTTTCTAGAAAATAACAAATATATCATATGTTTGTCCAGATTAACTCAAAGCTCCAAATATTAAGTGATCAATGATATCAAGTATCCCTAAAAAATCGCCACATCTAGTAAATCACATTTATGATAATACGAAGATAATAATATCTAGTCTAAGGGAAACCGTTATGTTTGTGTAACCCTTCTTATGTAACAAAAATATTTCAATACGGACGGATATAAAAATAAGAGATGTGTTTTTGATTGCCAATGAGACAACTATCCACAAAAGTGGATGTAAGCAAATATAGACATCCGTACGGCCTTCAACAATGAGAAAAAAAACATACCGTAAGGTCGGCTATAAAAGGCTCTGACATGAGAAATATGAAACAATTCAAGTAGATGCAGAACATTTTTAAATTTTTCCTTTGAATGAATATACGGGTACACTCCAACTTCTCTCATGTGCATTGATGTTAACTTTGTGTCGAGCTAAAACAGACAACAGGCTATGTAATAAAATAAAAATGTTTTTTCATATGTTCTTCGTTGTTCGATCCAACATGGCTTAACATATGTCTAACTTTAGTAGGGGTGTTAATGGTAGTTACATGTAAACATGTCACTTTCAAAATATCAGTTATCAGAAAAAATTGTGGATGTTAGGGCGACTAAGAAGTTGATCATTTTTGACTTTCAATATTTTAATTCAGCTTACACCTTTTAAGGAAAATGATAAAAACAGTTCTCATTATGCATGCTATAACTAAAAATGCCAAAGACAATATGTAACCCGAAAAGTTAAACGTGAAACTTTTAAATTAACTATCTTTTAACGGGTACTCTGAGGTATGGTTCTTACTAGGCTCTATATTATAAGACCATTTTAAATGTAGTTTTCTAATGATGCATGTCAGAAAGCAACATGGATTGTATTATTCAGGTTTAGGTGGCTCGGGTGCCTTCCTCCATCTTGGATTTTGAAGTACCATATAACAATTGGTCTAGATCTTTAATGAAATGTGCAAATTTTGAGAGTAGCATATAATTCATGTGCAAGACTTAATATAAATATAGAAAATTAAGCGTTTTATCATATTTAAGGTCACTGTATTTTCTAAAAAACACAATATTTATGTTTGATTAATTTTTGTCAACTTTGCCAAATAAGGGGAGATAACTCAGATAGTAGGGAAGATAACTTAGATACAGTAATTTTATAATAGATGGTGTTTTGAATTTACCTATTTCAATATGTAGCAAGAAAACAAGTCTGGTGTTCCCATTTTGTTTTCTTATCTGAAAGCATGTTTATAAGAGATATCTTCTCACATTTTATCTTAAAATTCTATGTTGCAGTTTTCTTTTTATCACACATAATTGGATTTTCCTTGCATAATCAATACAAAACTGACAATTTTGCACAACCTGTAGCGTGAAAAAGTCCCGTGACCCATACTTTTTATTATATTTTTGAAAAAAGCATGATAAAAACTTTTTGACAAATTATTAAAAAATATATAGCCACCTTAAAAAGAGTCTTTTTTGTTTTATTAGCTCTTCAACGTTTGTAAACAGAAAAATAAAAAAATGAATAAAAAAAAAAAAAAACTTATTGTCGACATGTGCATTGGAAGCAGAAAAAGTGGTATCATTAATATTATAACAGCTTTCTTCTTTATTTTATCATAATAGCTTACAATTTAGTTTGGGGTTCAATGACTTGTGATTAATAAGGGGACTCTTATTCTGTCGACGCACGTTGTATTGTTCTGTTTGGCATTTATGTAATTTCCTCAGTTTTCTTTAAATCTGTTTTGGCATTGATACTAAACAAAACATTTCAGTTATCAAAAAGTTGTGATAATGCATACGTAGCTACTTTTTTCTCCTGTTTACAAATACTTCAATGAAATAACAGGAATCGACAAATACCGTAGAGTACAACCGAACACCAACAATGGGGACAAACCCCAACAAATAGAGTAGATAAACATTGAACACCACATGGACTAAACAGCATGCCTTGGTTAGGGCACTCAATGCGATAGTGTTTGATCAGTAACCTCCCCCTTTAAATACCATACGTCGTAAAGAAAAACAAACTATCAAATACCTGTACACTGTATTGAATGTTTTAATCATTCTGCTTTGTTCTCACATTTTGAATAAAGTCTCATTCGTGTAGTTAAGAACACTACTGATAAAAAATATATTTTTAAAATCGGCAAATCATCCATCCTACTAAATCCTGTCTTATTCAGATGAAATTTTTCAGGAAAATATGAACATGAAAGGAGAGATATATGTCAATTACGGCTACCTTATGCATCTCCAACATCCAATATACAAATATGCGAGTGTATGAATGTCATAATAGACAAAAGGATTTAGACGTAATCAACCATAGAACTAAAACATCCATTTTATTGAGGACCCAATGGTCTCAATTCAAATTTAAGTTAGTGTAAAAAGTAACAACCTTGTTCCTGTGATACAAAATGCGTGTTTTCTGTTATCACATAGTTCTAGTTCAAAGAACACGAGGAATATTTTCTGAATTTAAACGCCTGCATGTATTTTAACCGAATATTTTTTGTTTATCATCAACTAAATACATTGATCAATATTTGATTAATGAATAAAAACTTTTTTTTTGTCTCTTTGATCTTTTAGACATAAAAAAAAACAGACATTGGAGATAAAAACGACCGTTTGGTATAATTGCTGATTTGACAGTTATTTACAAATTGAAAGACAATGCCGATGTTATCATTAATCGGGCAGGTATGGCTATAGCAGTGAGCAATGAACAAAATGCGCACTATATTTATAAAATTCTTGGAATGACGAAATTTAAAACCTACACATTCTAAATAAAAAAGTATACACTTAAAAACATATCATTGGTAATAATACCATATCTTTAGAATAGGGAACAAAACTGATCAACTACTACAATTTAAAGGAATGAAGGTTATACGATATTTCCGTTATTTTTTTCTCAAAATATAGATTAAAAGTTGATAAAATTTAACTTAAGCTAAGGGACTTAAGATCAAATGTAGAATAATGATTCATTGTTTCAGGTCGTTCATCCATTTTTGTAGATTTCCTCAATACGTGGTTTAACATGAGATCGTTTTGCAACGGCATTTATCTTTTATAATCCATTTCTTCAAATATACCTTTATATTTAAAGGCATGAGAGTTGAACAATCTGTTAAGTAAAGTTAAAGATTGTACTGTTAAGCGTAAAAAAGCACATCTTTTTCCCTGACTACGTGAGATTGTTGTTGTTTGTTTTTTATATCACCTGGTATAGAATATTTGTTCCGACAAGAAAAAATAGTAAGCTATTGTTTAAAACTGTAACACATTTTCCTGATAACAAGAACAAGCATACTTTATCATTTTTGTTATAACATAATGACTCTGAAATCATGAAAAACAAAGAGCCACCCAGCTTTGGTTGCATTCAGTAAACCTCTTATACGAACAGCATTATAGTAAACACTACGTGCAAACTATGTGCATCCTGCTTTTATTAGAAATGACATTCTATTACAAACGTTCTGCATGTCTTGTAAGAAAAGATTGTCACAGTATAATCTACTTTTACTGATTTGTGAAGCCTGCAAATAGATATAACATCTAACAATATCTGGACCATGTGCTGTTTATTGTCGATATCTGTGTTTGATGTTTTTTGGTTTTGAGACGTTGGACATTACTGATATCCTTTTTTTTATAGGATATTAGAAATAAAGTGTTTAATTGTTTAATAATAAAAATGAGGCAGTGGCTATTGGTCCGGCTATCCGGACAAATATTCAAAAATGTCTATTGTTCCGGCAAGCCGGACAAAGAGCATTTTGCTATTTGTCTGGCCAAAAATATAATGATGAAGATATATCATCGTGTTTTTAAGGAGATAAATAAACTCACTATGGTTTAGTCTAAAAACTGGAAAATCCCACTTTTTTAATGAATAAAACTCCAAAACTTAGAAACTTAAATCTAAAATTTAATAAAAAACGAAAGGCAGCTCGCGTCAATAGACATAAACAATTTATTAAAGTTTCATGCTTATTGGTTCAAGCGTTTTGAATTATTGTTCGATATGTTGACGACAGACGGACGGACTGACTCTCTCTTTGTTAGTTGTTCTACCTATTAATTTCCCGTAAGGTGAAGAGTCGGGCCACTGATTATTAGCTTCAGTAGACATCTATGATTCCAAAACAAGATCCTGAATTTATTGTTTCCTTGAAATTTGGTTGAAATCAGGTCGTCAAATGATTTTGCACGATTTTTTATTTAAAATGTTCAGTATGTTTTTTTAACTTATAGGAAATAAGAGATAAAAGTAGGCACGTGTAACCTGCGCCTAAAGTAAGATTGTGTTTACGATAGAAAAAAAATAAAAAAATGTTTATTAGAGAAAACAAAATAAAAAAGGGGGTACCCAAACCCTTGTATCTTATTCCCAGTCCAGGCATATCAGTGCATGTTCATAGATCTCAGTTTTAGTAGAACTTAGAAATAATGCATCCAAGCATATTTGATTGAGTCATTTTTCATAATGCTTTTAGCCTGCATAAGCATAATAAGGTCAGCAATTTCAGTTTGATTTCAAACTTATTCCTCACAGTTAACATGTATACGCTATTGTTCTGGAGTCACTCCTAAAGAAATTTGTTTAAAGCATTCACATTCTCTCTAGTTTTCTTTATGACCTCTTCAAATATAAATCACGATCTTCAATTCTCAAAACGTCCATTGCATAAGCGCGTTTGTTATCCGACAACACATCTGGGACACTTTCCGCGCCACATGACACTTTTATTGATATCGAAGATTTGCGCATCCACAAACGGATGGCCGGACAAATAGAGATTTTAACTATTCTTCCGGCTAGCCGGACGAATAAACACTCCGTAAAAATAATGTATGGTAGATTTAAACCAAAACGCACTAATACCTCTTTCACCGGAACAATATCGATGTTGTAAAAAGAGGCAAAAGAGAACCAAAGGGACATTCAAACTCATTGGTCGAAAATAAGCTGACAACGCCACGACAAAAAACGAAAAAAAAAAAAAAAAAAAAAAAGCCATAAAACACACACAACACAAAATACAAAAACAAACGCAAGCATACATAAAAACGGACTATGTGATAATAATTGCCATATTCCTGACTTGGTACAGGACATTTTAAGAAAAAAATGGTGGGTTAAACCTGGTTTATGGCATGTCAAACCTCCACTTATATAGCAGTGTTCAAAATACTGCTAAAACAACATCACGTGACAGGAATAAACTACAAATGCAAGAACATTCAGGACAGAAAAATACATAAATAAATAGTAAAATAGTCCATTCCAACATAAAAAAAAAAAAAAAAACAACGAACAACTAAAATTAATTTACGACACAACACAAATACAGCACAACATAATAATGAACTGTGAGTCACACGAATGTATCAACGCCACAAAAAGTGACGCCACAGGTAAATTTCTAAAAAATACATTATAAATTGGAATAAAGTTTGTAATGGTGTTATTTGATATTTTTTCTAACCATTACAAGAATATTAATATAGAATTGTGTTAGTAATAGTCATTAATAAAAAAAAAATGTTCAAATCCTGCATCATATTATATCCGGTCTTATTCCGATGCACTTTTTCGAGAAAATTTGAATATAAAAGGATAGACATACGTCAATGACGGCTTGCAAATGCATGTCCAACATCTAATATATAAATATGATATGTGGATGATTGTCAAAACAGATAAAAAGATTTAGACATAAGCAACTACAGAACTAGAACATTCCTTAACAATTAGGAACCAATTGTCTTAATTCAGACTCAAGTTAGTATATAAAGCAAGGCAATTGTGCCTGTGATACAAACCACGTGTTTTCTGTATTACAGTGTTCTAGGTAAAGAAACATGAGAAATACTTTCTGATTTTAAAAGCCCTTTTTTTAACGATACACACATTTTCCTCAATCAGCAACTATATTCATTTATCAATATTTGATAAATGACTAATGACTATTTTTTTGGTCATTCTGATCTTCTGGACAATAAAATCAATAATGGAGATTAAAGAAGACGTTTTGGTAATTGCTAATTGGACAATAATCTACCAATTGAAAGCCCATGTCGAGGAAATTTACAATATTTCATGGTACGGCCTATAGCAATAATCCATAAACGTACTAAACAGTTATTAATAAAAGTAGTCCAAAATGACAAAATGTACACCCTAAACATTCTACAAAAAAGTATACCTTTTAAAACATATCATTTTTAAAACACTACATTTTAAGCGGGTTGAACATTGTTCGGCTCCCTCATTGTTATTAACGGGAATGAAGGTTTCATGATATTTTGGTTAATTTTCTCAAGATATAGTTTAATCTTGATAGTTTATTTTAAGCTAAGGAATTAAAGATCAAATGTGGAGTAATGTCTCATTGTTTCTGCTCATTCATAATTTTTGTTTATAGTTTTATTCATTTCATGGTTTCAATTGAGAACGTTTTGAAAAGCATTAGAATTTTATAATTTGTTATGTGTCACTAAAGATTGTACTGTTAAACGTTAAAACCACATATTTTTTTTATTACTACAGGATTTTTTTTTATTTCACCAGATACTGGGTAAATAATATCTTTTCTGACAAGAAAAGGCAGTAAAGCATCTACATAACTGTTACAAAGTGTCCAGATGAATTTTGTAAGGAGAAACACTTTTTGTTGACACCTCTACTCTATCTTGGTCTGAGATTTTTTAGTACCGACAATGCCATACTCAATTTTAGATAAGAAGATCAAGCAATTTTTATAATTTATTGTTTTAGTTATAACATGATGATTTTATAATCATGGAAAACAACTATGCACCCAGCTTTGGTTGCATTCGGTCTTTGGTGTTCTCCTGAATATTAGTTAACCTCAACCACGGACAGCATTATAGTTAGCACTACGTGCAAAGTATTTGCATCCTGCTTTTTTTAGAAATGACATCCTCTAACAAGCGTTCAGCATGTCTTGTAAGAATAGATTGTCACAGTACAATCTACTTTTTCTGAATTTTGATGCCTGCAAATAGATATCAAACCTAACATTATATAGACCATATGTTGTTTATCGTCATTATCTGTGTGCTTTTGTTTTTGAGACGTTTGGCATTCCTTATATCTTTTTTCAGGATAACAGAAATCCAGTGTTTAATTATAAGAAAATCAATTAAGTAGATTTTTAACAAAAGACGCACCAATATATCTTTTACCGCAACAGTATGGAAATTGTAAAACAGAGGCGAGAGACACCAATGAGACACTCAAACACATCGAAAAAATGGTCAACGCCATGGCAAATCAGTTTACAAATACAACATAAAAAACTAAAGACTGAAGACTGAACAAAATGAATCCCAGCAAAAACCGGGGTTGATCACAGGTGCTCCGGAAGGGTAAACAGATCCTATACAAACGTGGCATTCGTCCTTTTGCTCAGATTATTGCCAACCCGGTAATCAATCTACGATAGAATGTGATCTTATAAAGTGTAATTCTTATATCGTTGATTAGAACTCAGATGTTAAGAATTTCTCACGCAATATTGCCCTTAGACGATTAAGGCTGAATTATTTATGATATTGCGTTATGACATGTTCTAAAGATAATTGTCTTGCTTGTTCCCGGTGAAGACCATCCTTAAGAAAAAATGATATGGACACTGACATTGAATTAGTTAGTGATGACCACATTTTTGATACAATATTCTTTTGTCAACGCTATGTTTGTACTTACGCAACCGTAACAAATATCATGACGCTGGCACTGTGGCGTGAATGCTTTTTTGTAAGGAAAAATTTCAAACAACGGGATACTACAGCCACTGGATAATCCTAGATTAGCCTGGAAACAGCGGTCGCTCTCTGTGGCTGTTATTGGATGCAGACAGGCTACGATGACAATTAGAAAAGCACATAATCTGAATAAAAGTTAAATTTTTCATAAGCTTTGTCGAACAAATAGAGAAATGAAAAGATTAATTGTTTGGTGTAATAACAAAGTGAAAAATGAGAAGTTTACCTTAATTGTCTGTAAAATACCACATTTTACTAGATATTATTCTAATAACATCTATATTGTCAACGCAACCAAGAATTGGGTTGTCTATCAGAATTTTCTAGATTCAGGGTCGCTGCTTACAAGGGAACTATTGAAACAGCAAATCATATTGATCAACGTCAATACTTCGAATAGATTAACAAACGTCATAATGATACAGTTGATCGTGTAGGAATTTTTATGTCTAAAACTTTCATGGGTATGTTAAAATTCTAGTATTCTTTATCTAGTCCAGTTTCCGTAATTTTGACATCAATTGGTTAAACTCGACACTTAATTACCATAAGCATTACGACGGAAGCTACATGAAAAGCAATATATACAGATGGGTGCAGTCCTAACCTGTACAGCAAGTTAACTTGTACCGAAAAGGTTAACTTGGAAACAGATCCACTACTGATGTAAGTTGACTTCGAACCAGTCCTGCAATAAGTTAACATAAGTTAACTTCGAAACCAGTCCTGTCTTAAGTTAACATAAGTTAACTTTGATTTTGACAACTCCGATCAAACCAGACCTGTTCTCAAGTTAACTTTTGGCTGGTTTGCTCAAGACTAAGTTAACTTGTAACCAGGACCGCTCTACATCGATTTTTTAATGTCTTTTTTTCTTGGTATAAACATAGAAAAATTAAGTAAAATATTAATACGTCCGTGATATGAACACGATTAAATACATGCATGTATTTGTAAATAAAGTACGCATACAAATTTGCTTGTTATAAAAATTTATCAGTGATCTGCCTTTCTATAAATCAAAAAAAAAAACAAAAAAAACCAAATATTGGTTACAATGCAAACGGGCATATTCCAATACAAATCAAATTATTTAAATCGTATAAACCATAATTGCACTTTATTAATCTATATAACCACATTGTTTATCAGCAATATGTTTATGTCAGGATAGAATAGCCATAAAATATATAATACAAATGACAGCAATATTGGAACACAAGTTCTACAAAATTTTGTCCGCATAAATTTAGAGTGCTAGCATGTCCTCCTTTTGTTCAATATATTGATACGTAAAAAAAAAATCCGTAGTTTTGATATCTCAGGCTGACTCGTACAACAAAATTATTTGACCCCATCAACCAAATCATACCATATGTGCACTTAATCATGTAAATCTATATAGCTGCATATATAACTCAGTAATATTTTATGTCAGAATGTCTTGTATAAAGCATCTGACAGCAATATTGGAAAACAATGACTACAAAATATTGTCCGCATCAATTTAGATTGCTAGCTTTTTCTGTTTTTATTCAAAATATTGTCTCGCAACAAATTTTCAGTAGTTTTGATACCTCAGACTTTCTCCTAAAATAAAACAATTTGACCGCATCAGCCTAAATAGATATAAGAAGATGTGGTATGAGTTCCAATGAGACAACTCTCCATCCAAGTCAAAATTTATAAAAGTAAACCATTATAGGTCAAAGTACGGTCTTCAACATGGAGCCTTGGCTCACACCGAACAGTAAGCTATAAAGGGCCCCAAAAATTACTAGTGTAAAACCATTCAAACGGGAAAACCAACGGTCTAATCTATATAAAAAACGAGAAACGAGAAACACTTATGAACCACATCAACAAACGACAACTACTGAACATCATAAAGCATGTAAACTGACCGTATTTGCACTTTATTATGTAAATCTATATAGCATTGTAAATGAGCAATATTTTTATTTCAGGATGGAAAGTATAATACAAATTACAGCTATATTGGAACACAATGACTACAAAATTTTGTCCGCGTAAATTTGGAGTGCCAGCATGTCCTTCTTTTGTTCAATATATTGATACGTAAAAAAAATCAGTAGTTTTTATACCTCAGGCTGACTCCTTTAACAAAATAATTTGACCGCATCAACCTAAACTGGCCATATTTGCACTTTATTATGTAAATCTATATAGCCACATGGTAAATGAGCAATATTTTTATATCAGCATAGAATGTATAATACAAATGACAGCTATATTGGAACACAATGACTACAAAATTTTGTCCTCATTAATTTAGTGTGCAAGCATGTTCTCCTTTTGTTCAATATATTGATACGTAACAAAATTTCAGTAGTTTTGATATCTCATGCTGACTTGTACAACAAAATTATTTGACCGCATCAACCTAAACTGACCATATTTAAACTTCAATATGTAAATCTATAAACAGGCATTATAATTCAGTAATATTTTATGTCAGGATGTATTATATAAAACAAATGACAGCAATATAGGAACACAATGACTACAAAATTTTGTACGCATAATTTCAGAGTGCCAACGTGTCCTCTTTTTGTTTTAAATATTGTCAAGCAACAACATTTCAGTAGTTTTGATACCTCATGCTGACTTGTACAATAAAATTATTTAACCGCATCAACCTAAACTAACCATATTTGCACTTAAATATGTAAATCTATTAACAGGCATACTAATTCAGTAATATTTTATGTCAGGATGTATTATATAAAATAAATGACAGCAATATTGAAACACAATGACTACAAAATTTTGTCGGCATCAATTCAGAGTGCCAGCATGTCCTATTTTTATTCAAAATATTGTCTTACAACAAAAATTTCAGAAGTTTTGATTCCTCAGGCTGACTCCTATAACAAAATTGTTTGATTGCATCAACCAAAACTGACCACATTTGCACTGTATTATGTAAATCTATATATTGTCATAATAATTCAGTAATATGTCAGGATGTATTGTATAAAACAAATGACAGCAATATTGGAATACAATGATTACAAAATTTTGTCCGCATCAATTCAGTGCCAGCATGTCCTATTTTTAATTCAAAATATTGTCTCGCAACACAATTTCTGAAGTTTTGATTCCTCAGGCTGACTCCTATAACAAAATCATTTGACCTCATCAACCAAAACTGACCATATTTGCACTTTATTTTGTAAATTTATATAGCTGCATAGTCATAGAGTAAATCAGCAATATTTTTATGTCAGGATTGAATGTATAATACAAATGACAGCAATATTGGAACACAATAACTACAAAATTTTGTCCGCATAAATATAGAGTGCCAGCATGTCCTCCTTTTGTTCAATATACATGATATATGTAAAAAAATTTCAGTAGTATTGATACCACAGGCTGACTGGTATAGCAAAATTATTTGACCGCACAAACCAAAACTGACCATCTTCGCACTTTAGTTTGCAAATCTATATGGCTGCATTATAAATCAGAAGTTTTTTTTTATGTCAGGACGGATGGTATAATACAAATGAAAGCAATATTGGAAAACAATGAACATGATGAATGCAAAATCTTTTCCGCATTAATTTAGAATGTCAGCATTTCATCTCTGTTTTCATAATATTGAACCGTCACTAAAGTTAGTAGTTCAGGATAGTGTGTATAACAAAACTATTTGACCGCATTATCCAACACTGAAAATGTCTGATTTCATCTGTACTTTATAATGAAAAGTATATGAGGTTCTCCTCTGGGAATTGTATACTGTTAGTATATTACGTCAGTTGATTGATTTTTGTAGCTAAACGTCAAGTGGCAACTATTTCATTCATGTGCGCAGCGAGTTTATTTTTCGGACGTCCCATATATCATTTATATTATAAATCGGCAAATACAAATCTGACGAAATAGACGAGAATCAGAGATTGTTCATAATTATACAACACCTTATGTATCCGGACACTGTACAATTTTCGTTTGAATATTTTGTCGAAAACAGAATCGTAAATCCAAGGCAAACAAGGCGAATTACGATGAAATATCCATGTAATGCATACAGTAATATTTAGGAAGAGACTGTAAAAATGGTGAACGAAGCAACGTCGAGAATGATGTTGATATCCCATGATATAAGAATATTGTTCCGATGTGTTAGATAACCTTTCTATCGGCCTTCTAATTAAAAAAAAAAAAAAAACAACTTTCATTTCTTTTATGATAGCTATATGTTATTTTATAGCCATTGTTTAATGTATATTAGAAAATATGAAATGAAAAAAACAAATGTTTTTTAATGTGTATAATATTTATAGAGTATAACGAGTAAAGAAATTTTCTATATATACTGGAAAAAAAAAACAAAAAAACAATGCGATTATTGTTTACATATTTAAAGCTCAAGCCTGATATGAAAAGTCTTAAACACGGTAATCTGTCATAAGCAGACCTGTCCTGAGGTCTGGTCAATAGCAGACTTGTCCACAGGTCTGTGCTAGGCAGACCTGTCAATAGGTCTACAGCAGTCCTAGAAAAGCAGACCGTAGGTCTGGTCTACCAACGACGAAGTTAACTTGCTTGTTTGCTTAAAATTTCACAAGTTAACTTAGAAAACAGTCAACAAGTCTGCTTTAAGTTAACTTTTGTTCAGGTTAGGACTGCACCCATCTGTACTTACCATTCTGGAGAACTTGAGTTCATCTCCGGTTTAAGAATGGGTTTGTGTTCCTCATTTTTTAGTTTGTATGTATTTTTTTGAATTTTTTTTTTTTTTTGTGCTATCATTTTTCTCTTCTCTTTGATTTCTTCCGCCTCGTTTTTGAAGAAACGCAATGTGTACAAATAATGACACAAAACGTTGTGATGAAAAATGTGTCAGCATTGAAATATTCAGCATTCTGATATATGTATTTTTTCCTTTTTTTTAATTGTTCTTTTTGTTAGATCTTGGCTTGTATATATAAAAATATCAGAATTTTTGTTTTACTTAGGTAACTAATTCAACATTCTCACATACTAACAAGAGAACGTTTATTGGATCTTTGGCTGGATGTTCTCACAACTATATGGATATGTCCTAATTTGTTATTTAAGGGAACGTTAGACGACACAAAAGTACATAAATGATATTTTACATGTTGCGGATTCCATAATTTTATAGAATTTTTTTTTTACTAATGTGACTATGATGAAAGATCATACAATAACAAAAAGTAAAATACCAATACAGAATACCAAACTCAACGGAAAATTCAAAACGGAAGATCCTTATCAATTGGCAAAATCTAAAGCACAAAGACATCAAACGAATGGAAAACAACTGTTATATAACGTATACTATGATCACCCTGTAACTGGAGACCATGATTTACTTTCCAACATTAAACCAGTACCATCAAGGAGTCGAATCCAGGGTCACTGATACTCTTTACAACCAACGACCACTCTACCAGCTGAGCTTGAGGAGTGTTCATCTATGAAAGCTAAACGGGGCACATAATATATACTAGTAAATCATCTTCCTAATATAATGATAGACAATAACGCACCAACAGAAAATAAAATTTTCAAATGCTCACAAATATTCAATGTATTATAGTCCATTTGCTGTTTAATTTCCCGCAATTCTACTTTTCAACGATTACAAAGTGAACTTTTGCGAGTGATTTCATATATATATATTTGCTTATTTCTAAATTTACCTGAAACAGTGGAACTTGAAAAAATGTATTGCAATCAAATATGTATTTAAAATATGTAGGACACATAAAATGAAAATAAACTATACATTTGTACACGCAAAGACAGAATGATCAGCACCATTTAATCTTACCAAAGAAACATTTATGCCCGTTTCGGTAGTAAACCTTTCTTATATTGGGTGTCCGTCTAGCTTTGAACGATAATTTAATTAGTAGCAACGTCTGGTCGGATTTGAAACGTTCAACTCATATTTCGTGTAGAATGTGTGCCACAATGTCCGCACGTAAATGGCCATTAGCCAGAATGATTAGGGCTTAGGGGCTCTGTTTTATGGAATCATCAAACAAACTTGTACACTTGTGTTTCAAAATTGCAGGCTTTTTATTCCCGTCGTCCCATAATGCACATTCTATCTAAAAATATACTGATTGATTTGTTCTCTCACTGAATATGTTAGCTGCAATTTCTACTGGAGCAAGGAACAATTTATCAAATAATGTGTGCTACTATATTTCCATATTTTTTTTTAGTGTCGATGTGTGCACTATCAGAGATCAGAGATGTTTGTAATATTGTTTTTTTTACAGAAAGCGTATCATTCTAGAATAAAATATCATTTCATTACATATAAAGTTTTAATAAAACTTGGAGTTGCCACATAATATAAAGTAAAATAAGACAACAATAAATTAAAACTGTAATAAACATTTAAAACACAAATATTCACATTATTCAACCAAACATTATTTAAGTTATGAAACTATATCCAAAATTTCACTGATTCAATTGTTTTTTTTTTTTTTTTTTTTAACTGAACTGGATTTCTGAATCCATTTAAACAAATACTGTTTGTCATATCGATTACAAAATTTTACAAATGCACTATGACATGAATTTTCTATCAAACCAATTGTTAACTTCATGTGGTATTTAAATTTATCACGTCAGTTCGATGAGGTGAAACTGGGTCAACCTTTTATTAAAGTTAAGGTCGAACATCGGCTGAAAATAGACAATAAAACAACAATTACTACAATATCACAATATTATGAGATACACATTTAAAATGATAATTTATAGATTGTATATGTATCGCTTACATAATGGTATATTTTTATTAAATTAACAAGTGTATGTAGAAGGTGTATGATGTATAGATTTACAAAAATACATATTGACTGTGCAATTATTAATATTATGTTGTTAACATCAGATTTGAGTAAACATTGTATTTTCATTATGACACTTATACATAATAATGAGTGACACTATACATATATGTTCATTGAATTGTCAGGGACTAGGATCAGAAGATTAGACAAAGACTTCATATGTGGATGAAGCATCAACATTGTAATATTTTATTTATACAAGAAAGCCATTTCACTGTTAATTTGGTGAAAGATTTGAATGAAGAATTCAGAGGTGACATATATCATAGCTATGGTAATTCATAATCAAAAGGGATGTCAATTTATATTAATGAGCAAACAGAAGTTAAATGTATTGATAAATTTCAGGATAAAGAAGGGAGAATGATTTTGCTTAATATAGGAATTAAAGATAACATATATACTTTAGTGAATATTTATGCTCCAAATTTACCAAAAAACAGAAATTTTTTTTTCAAAAGTAAAGGATATGATATCAGAAAATAGTTAAGGGATAGTAATTGTTGCTTGAGATATGAATGATACTCTATCAAATATTGACAGAAAAAATTATAGCACAAATAAAAAAACACAAAAACCAGTTAACAGTTTAAAAAATCTAATTAAAACACAAAAGTTGATAGACATTTGGAGAGAGACACATAGTAACAATACACAATTTACATGGAGGCGCAAAAACAATATGTATGAAGCCTCTCGCATAGATTTATTTCTTATATGCCCAGAAATAAGATCACATATATGCTCAGCAGATATAAGACCTGCAATTATTTCTCACACAGACCACCAAGCTATATTATTAAAGTTGAAAGGGAGATCACAATCAAAAGGGAAAGGATATTTTGAAATTAATAACAGCATTTTTGGTACTATTGTATATAAAAACATAATAAATGGCCTAATTCATAAATGTAAAAATAATCCAAAACTTACCAAGAATATTGGACACCATTGGGACTTATTCAAAATTGAGGTCAGAGAATACACGATTGAATACTGTAAAAGAAAAGCAAAATAGAACATTAGTGAAATACATGTATTGGAAAGCAAAATTAAAACATAAAATGAAAAAATTAACCGACATTGTAAAGATGAGATAATAAAACATTTTCAAGAAGAATTAATTGATAATGAGAGTAAATTAAAGAAAATATATGAAATAAAAACAAAAGGAGCTCAAATTAGGTCGCGAATTCAATGGGTAGAAGTAGGAGAAAAAAATACGAAATTCTTTTTAGGTTTGGAAAAAGCTAGACAAACAAGAAAAACTATAACCGCACTTAGAGATAAAGAAGGAGTGATACAAACTGACTCATCCAAAATTTTACACTTAGAGAAAGAATTCTATAAAGATATTTATAAAAGTACAAATCCAGATATTAAATTTATAAACGATTATATTAATGATACAAATATTGATCATAAATTAACAACACAAGAAAGTGATATTAAGGAAGGAAAATTAACTATGGGTGAATCTACAGATTCATTATTTAAAATGAAATTGAACAAAGCACCTGGAATTGATGGTTTAAGTGTAGAATTTTATAGAACTTTTTGGGAAGAATTAAAAGAATTCATAGTATCCACATTTAATTTTTCATATAAAAAGGGGAGAGTTTTAGAGTTTAGATGACTATAGACCAATAATTTTATTAAATGTTGATACTAAATTACTAGCATATTCATTAGCTCAGCGCATTACAAATATTTTAAGAAAAACTATCCATGAAGATCAAAATAGGTATGTAAAAAATAGATATATAGGTTACAACATTAATCAAATCCAGGATATAATTGATTATGCAGAAAAATTTAATATAGAAGGAGCATTATTTTTTTTACACTTTTCAAAAGCTTTTGACTCCTTAGAATGGGATTTCATGTTCTGAGCATTAAAAAATTTGGTTTTCAGTATTCTTTGCTCAAATGGATAAAAACTTTGTATACAGACATTATACGCTCAGTGATCAATAATGGGTGGATATCTGAACCCCTCAACATTTTTCGAGGGATTGTACAAGGATGTCCGTGCAGTGTTTTATTTTTTGTTATTGCTGTCGACATATTAGTATGCAGGATAAGACAATACAATAATCTTAAAGGATTTGAAATCAAAATAGATAGGAAAACACATCCTTTAAAAATCAGTCAACTTGCAGATGACACCACACTTTTTTTTAAAAACAAGACAAGACATTTCAAAAGTTTTAAATAAACATGATTGAAATTTTTGGCACTTTATCAGGGCTTAAATTAAACAGAACAAAACAGAAGGCAAAACACAAATATTGCAAAGAAAAATATGAAAACATCAAATTTACAAACAAACCAGTGAAATGTTTAGGATCTTTTTTCGGTTGTATCAAAAATGAATGTCAAAAACTTAATGCAGAAAAGCAAATAGAAAAGTCTGAAAAGATTATTAAAAATTGGGAGAAAAGACATTTCACAATGATAGTTAAAATAACAGTTATCAAATCATTGATTATACCAAATATTACCCTTTTAGCATCTGTTTCACATATTGAAAAAGAATATATTGTTCAATTTAAAAATAAATTACCTAAAATTTTTATGGAAAAGCAAAAGAGAAAAGGTTAAACGCACAGTACTAAGCTTTGGTGAAGTAGACGGGGGTTTAAAAACGATTAACATAGATAAATACATAGAATCTATCAAAATTGGATGGATCAAAAGGTTAATTACAGGAGATCTACAAAATTGGAAAATTATTCCACTATTTTATTTTAATAAGTTTGGAAAAGATTTCCTTATCTTTCACACGAATATTGAAAACACTGATTCTATTCCAGAGTTAAAGGAGCTGCCAGAATTTTATTTGAATATAGTTAAAACATGGATAACTAATAAAAAGATATAGCAGCCATAAAACTTTAAGATATATACGTCAAGAAGTTATTTGGGGAAATCATTTCATTAAGATAAAAAATAAATGCCTTTTATTCCAAAACTGGATAAATAGTAATAGTATCTTTGTTAATGACATCATTGATGAAAATGGTAATATAGAAGAAAATTTTATTTTATAAAAGCTTAAAATAAAAAGTAACTGGATTTCAGAACTTTACCAATTAAAGAGAAGCTTTTCCGAGAGAATATTTTAAAACAGGAAAATTCAAATAAAACTAAAGTAAAAACATCCTATTCAAAACATATTAATACTAGTTGTAATAAAATAGAAAATGTAGAAAATGTAGAAAATGTAGACACCAATAATATATTAACTCAGAAGGAAATTGCAATACCTGTTGGTTTTTACAAATGGAAGACAATGCTTAACCTTGAATACATTAAGAGTCTTTCACGTTATATGTTAAAGTTTGTTTATCATTTTTTAAAAGATAATAAGTACAAAGTGTTCCGTTGGAAATTGCTACACTTTATTTTATCTTGTAAAGTTTTATTGAAAAAGTGGAAGATCTGCGATATTTCAAATTGTCATCATTGCAACACCACAGAGGATCATGATCACATGTTTCTTAAATGCCATTTTCTTGATAATTTCTGGACTAACGTAAAAAACTCCTAGAAAAACTGAATATTAATAATAATATTCTAACATTAAAAATTTAGTATTGGGTTATAAAATAAATGATGAGCAATACTATGAAATTAATTATTTGATTACAATTATAATGTTTTGTATATATAAGGCAAACTATATGTCTGAACAGAAAACAAAATCTTTAGATGTATATTCTGTATTTAAAGCAGAATTCATGTACAGCTACAAAATGCAGGCAACTAGTAAACATACTAAGAATAAATGTCTACTTGATAAAGTTGTCAAATTGTTGTAATAATTTTTATGTTAAAAAAATGTTTAATCTAGCAAAAAAAGAAAAGGAAAAGGTTAATAAAATAAAAAAATTCTAGATCCGGAACTGATTAAGAGAAATAATTTTACCTATCACCGATAAGCGTGGTGGATAACGGTATTTGTTATCCTCAGTTTTTTTTATTGTTAAAAAAGGAGAAAATATTTACATACTAATTTATTTCAGAATCGAAACAAATACATTGAAATTTTTATTCATACATACCTGTGAATAGCTTATATTTATCATATTTAAATCATTGTTATTATTAAAACTGGTAATTTCAAACCAGGAAGAGATATCAATACAATAACAGTAAATCGATAACGGAAAGTGCGAACTATTCCCGGAAACGTTTTCTTTCCAAACAAGCTAGATAATACATATTGTTAAATAAGAATTTCATATATACTTATTTATTTACGATTGATAATAAAATATTTATAATATAGTTTAGATGAATTGTAATGCATTATTGATAAACAGAGAGAAACCCTGGATTTCTTGTAAAAAAAAAAGAGACCCTTCACTAGAATGCTAGACTACTGAAGTAAATTGTTAACAGCAAGCAATATATTGTTGAATAAAAAAAAAGTGTTTGATTCACAATGAAATTTACTTTGATCAACTTATTGTGAA
The DNA here is from genome assembly GCA_017311375.1 of Mytilus coruscus. Classification (NCBI taxonomy): domain Eukaryota; kingdom Metazoa; phylum Mollusca; class Bivalvia; order Mytilida; family Mytilidae; genus Mytilus; species Mytilus coruscus. The sequence continues at coordinate 48,142,180 of CM029606.1, read as the reverse complement.
AACGGTATAAGTGTCATTTTGTCTTACCTGCTAGCGTGTGAGTATATCTTCAAAATGTTGTCATGCCAAGGATTGGATGCCCTTTTTATACAGTCTGTTTCTTCCAACTTTCAACATTCCAGATGTTACTACTAGAAACATTTGGAAAACCCCACATCATGTACATGTATACCATGTACTTGTCGAGAATCAATAACAGTTAGAAAAGAAGATGTCATCAAACTCATTTTCTTTTCTTTAAACAAAAGTACAAAATTTATGAGTTTGTAAATAGGTTTTTTTTGTGACTGAAGAAATGAAAAATTTATAAATAAGTTTAATGACCTGGACATGTTTGAAGCAGGTTTTAGTTTTATTTGTATCAGGACCGATCAAAACCAAACATTTGAAAGTTGATGTCAAATTTGCATTAATGAGTTAGAACTTCAGATGTATATGTATAAATAGATATATATTTAAAATTGAGAATGGAAATGGGAATGTGTCAAAGAGACAACAACCCGACCAAAGAGCAGAAACAACCGAAGGCCACCAATGGGTCCGCCGATGACCACCAATGGATCCGCACCCGCACTATAAGATATTGGAAATTGTGACCGACATAATCTTTGTTTTAGTGGAAGTATGAATGTAATAAGTACTTAGGGTGTCTAGTTCTATTCCCGGCATTTAGTCACATTTAGGACTTTGTTATATTGTGCGCACCTCCCCAAACTTGTCGAACTAGTGTTCTCATATGAATAGGAATAAAAACCACAAGATGGAGGTTCAGCTAGCTATCAAACCTGGCATAACCACTATTGTTCTTGATGCCGAATAGTTTTAGAAAGACACAAAACGAAATAATTCTAAGTAGGTGAATCTTCTTGTAGTGAGACTTATCTATTTAGAACAACTAAATATCTTGATTGCGTTCAGCATAACATATCATTTTATGCAATATTTCTTATAACAACCATAAAAATTTATCCTTTAGTAATATTTAAAGAAATATTGATTAAAATAAAAACACCCAGGTAACAAGTTAAATACCATCCCCCTTTTCTTAGACAAAATGGCATCAACGAAACTAAAACGCATGCGGTTCAGAACTTCAAACACGTAGCCTCGTATTTAGTATCATAAAAGGCATATACGGGAAACTACTGTAATGTTTGTAAATTTTTATATCATTAAAATACGCAACAAAAGTAATTTACTTTAGATTATACTTGTATATGTTTGTTGAGGATGTAATAGGCAGCGCTCAATCTAAAAATTGTTGCGTCAATGAAAAAGTAAAATAGCATAAATATCAAACTCTAGGGAAAATTCAAAACGCAAAGTCTTTAAACAAATGCCAAAATCAAAAGCTCAAATACATCATAAGAATGAAATAAGCTGTCATATTCCTGACTTGATAAAAGCAATTCCTAATGTAGAAAAGTGGTGGATCAAACCTGGTGTTATGTCTAGATAGACATCTCACTTGTATGACAGTCGCATAGAATTTGATTATATTTACCATAATGTGTGAAAAAAAAAAAAAAAAACAAACATACATGAAAGGTAAAAATATCAAAAGTTGGGGTACAGCAGTCCATATTGGGTTATAATCTCATTCACTATGACAATAATCAACTATTCAACAAAGGCACAAGTAGGCCTTTGCAATATCATATCGCGTAAAGGCAACGGCGCTCAATTTTAGAAAATAAATGAAACAACCAAAAATGTAAATAATTTCATGAAAAAACTTTGTCTTCGAAAACACTCTGTAGCAGTTGTTGATATAAACGATAAATTTTATAAACATGGAGCTTTGTTTGATAAAAATGACAGCAGCGGGGTACACGTCAGCACAGAAGGCGCACAAAGAATAAACAGTAAGCTTTGTGAGTTTCTACATAGCCTAAATACGAACTTAACCTTATCACACACTCCGGTAGATCGCAAACGCAACAAGAGTGACAAAACGACTACTCCAACATCTGCAGACCAAATGTCCTAAGTATCAAGAAAAGAGACAGGCATATATCATGAATACACCCTGTAAATAAACACTATTTAGTCAGATTTTACTGTTAAAAAAATATTAAACAAGAACTAAACAAAAACACTAACACAAATGATTCACTGTAAATATCATGTCCACTCTTTTAAACATATTTTTCGTATGTATATTTTATTTAAAAGTATTTCGTTTATATGCCTATATGTATATATCGCAAACAGTTCAAAAATTGCAAAGATGTACCAAATTGTGATGTTATATATGGAGAACATGAAGAAGTATCGGTTTATTAGACCTATTACGGTTTTAAAACGACACATAATAATTAAAGTTTTACTTGATTTGTTTACACACAGGTATACACATGAACGATCCGTTTTATTTTATTTTATTTTACCGAATAGACATAACCAGGTTCAAAGCATTAAAATGAAACATTTAATGACGAAAGAAAGACAAAAAAACCTATTCGAACTTAAAAAGACTTTGTCAATAGCTTCAATAAATGTAAATGGTTAACGAAACAATAAACGAGATGTGATTTTTAATTGGTTGGTTTCAAAAAAGTTTGATATCATTTGTCTGAAAGAAATACACAAGATATTGATAACTGGGGTAATGACTGGAAAAAAAATTGGGGGAAGGTGAATCCGTTTGGAATTGTGGAACTTCTGATTCAAGGAGAGTGGGGTTCCTTTTGCAAAAGAGATTTTCCGAAAATGTAACTTTTATTAATCACGATGAAAACGGAAGATGTCAAATGTGTGACATAACAATAGATAATGCTGTATATCATATTGTTAATGTTTATTAACCAAACAATGGTTCCGATAGAAAGAATTTTCACGAAAATTTGCGTAATTTAAGTAAAATGTATGACGATGATAGCGTTGAACACTTCAGCGTATTATTAGGTGACTTTAATTGTACTTTAGACAAAAAACTAGACGGGATGCCATCACATCAAAATAATGACTTCGGTACAACAGAATTAAAAAATCTTTTGTTGAGATATGAATTAGATGATGTATGGAGATCTCGATTTCCAGATACAAAACGTTATACGTTTCAAAGAGGAAACTCGAATGATTTTATTTTCTACAGCAAATCTTTGAATAGTAAGATAAATAACAATCTTATATCACATTTCCCGTTTAATTAGTGATCATGAAATAGTAACATCAACAATTAAGCTAGATGATATAGAAAGAGGGCCGGGAATGTGGATTATGAACTTAAACACAATTAAACCTGAACAGTTTTCAAATGCCTTTAAAATATTTTAGGAAGGATGCGAAAATAGTAAAGAAAAATATAATGATATACAAGAATGGTGGGATATAACCAAAAGTAAAAAAAAATTCTAACAATTGATGTTAGTAAAACATTAAATCGCTTATATAATAACAATACATTTTACAACTAGAAAAACGACTTGAAGCATTAAAATTAGAAAAAGGAAAAAAACAAATATTATCAATTCTAGAATAACTGAAATTAAACGCGAAATTAAGGATATTTATACAAATTTGACAAAATCTGCGAAAATTAGATAAAAAATTAAATGGGCAGAGGAAGGTGAAAAATCTACGAATATTTTTTTAATTTAGAAAAGAAAAATGGTCAAAACAAATTGTGGAATCGTATAAAAACAAAAACGGGTGAGTATAAATATGATACTAATACGATATTAAAAGTACAATTTTATTCCAACTTTTTACTTCTGAAGGGTGGGACAAACAGTGCGGTGAAAAGCTTTGCCAATTTGTTGAAAATAAGGTAAGTTCCGACGATAAGGAGATGCTTGAAAGTAAGATAAATATGGAAGAATAAGAAAAAGTGCTCAAGATCTAAAGATAAACAAATCGCCAGGTGAGGATGGCATTATATCTGAATTTTACATTTTTTATGGGATATAATCAAATATGATTTTTTTTTATACTCCTTCAAGAAATATTTAATAAAAATGCCTTAAGTAAATGAAAACATAAAGGGGTTCTTACGTTATTACATAAGGGTGGTTAGAGAGAAAATATTAAAAACTGGAGACCTCTTACATTACTTAACACCGATTATAAAATCATAGCAAAACTTCTTGCAATGAGATTAAAAAAAGTCTTACCAAAAATAATACATCCAGATCAAAAAGGATTTGTTAAAGGAAGAAACATTAGTGATGCTAACAGATTAATTTAAGATATAATAGACTATATAGACAACGAAGACGAATATGGAATAGTAATAATATTTCTTGATTAACAAAAAGCCTTTGATAGAGTTGAATGGGATTGGGCCGATTTTGTATTAGAAAAGTTTAATTTTGGGGAAAAATTTAAACAATGGATCAAAATATTACTTTATGATGCTATAACTTGAAATAAAACGAATGGACAGGTTTCAAAATATTTTTTCGATAACTCGTTCGGCCAGACAGGGTTGTACAATAGCATTCCTTTTATACATTTTGCAAGCAGAACCAATGGCATGTGCAATACGAGGTAACAAGGAAATTGAAGGGATACAGATACCTGGTGAAGGGGGTAAAAGTATAGAAACTAAATTATACATGTTTGCTGATGACACTCAGCTTTTTAACAAAAATGAGAAATCAGTAGAAAAATCTTTTGATATCCTAACGCTATATGAAAAAGCTTCGGGATCTAAAATTAATTTTGATAAAACAAAAGGTTTACTTATATGATCTCTTAAAAGGAAAAAACTAAAATTTAATAAAATTAAATGGATTACAGGTAATGTAAAAACCCTGGGAGTGAATCGCGGATATGAAATTGATAATTATGCTATAGGGCAAAGCATTATAGAGAAGATTGAAAATTTTGTCCACTTGTGGAAAAGCAGGAAACTTTCATTTAGTGGTAAAACTTTAATAGTAAAAATTTCATATTTCCCATGTGCAGTTATGAAATTAAAATGCGGGAAATTCTTGAAAAATATTCAAAAGAAATAAACAATATTATTTGAAATTTTAGATGGGATGGAAAAGTTAACCAAATAGAAAGACAGGTTTGTTGTCTTGATACAACAAAGGGTGGAATGGGCATGATTAGTATAGACTTATTCATTAGAAGAAAGCAAATAAAGTCTCTTTATCGCATTCTTCATGAACCGCTAGAAAGCTTGAATGCGATTGGCAAGTATTGGCTTTGACAATTTGATGAAAAGTATAATAATCAATATTTTTTATGTAAGTGTTCAAGCATTAACGGACGAAATCTTAAAAATATTCCTTTATCAGAAAATGATCTATACATGGTCTAATATTCTAAAGATTGGAGATAATCCCAAAACAAAGAACGAGGTACTTAATATGAGACTATTTGGTAATTCAAAATTTTCATTCCAAAATAAGCCATTGTTTTTTTCTTCCTTTCTAAAAAGTAACATGAAATATTAAAAGACATATGGAATGAAGAAACCAACGAATTTTACAGTTGTAGTTCTATATTGAAAAACTTGTGGCTAAATTGAACTGTATATCGGAATTTCCAAGAGTTGAAAGCTCAATACCAATCGACTCATTATAAATTTTTGAAATTGGTAATAAAATTAATGAAAAAACAAACATAGAATTGAAATTTTTTGATGAAATGTTCATATTAGATAGAAATGACAAAAAAATCAAACCTAAAGAATTGAAACTCAGATATATTCGAATATATTTCCAAAATGTCAAAACAAATGGCAAGAAATTTTGCGGCACGAATTTAATTGGAAAATAGTATGGGACAATCTGAAAAAAATTGATATCACAAATAAAATAAAAGAATTTCAATGGAAATGCATTCACAATATCATATATACGAAAAATAGACTTAAAAAATGAAATTGTCAAACGGAAAATGGAATATTTGCCAAACGCTTGATAATACTGAAAATTTGCAACATTTATTTTTTTATTAAAAATACAACATAAATAATCATTAGTGAAATCAAAGATATTTTGATATTATGGAATGTTCAATTAGATGATGAAAATTTAAAACATGTTATGCTTTTGGGAGATAGCAGTGGTCAATCGAACCACACTTTACTTGTAAATCTCTTTTTTTTTTATTTTGACAAAATGGTCCGTGTGGAAAATAAGAAACAAAATCAAATATGATGGGATAAAATGTCATTTACAGATATTTTGAATCTTTGGAAATCATACATGATAACCAATCTGAAATCTGTACCCTGTTATTTATCTAATAATACAATAGACAAAGGAAAAAAAAAAAAAAAAAAAAAACACATTAATCAATTTTCTATGATAATTACAAATCTTGTAGGAGATAGCAGTCCCGATGTTATGTGGTCTGCATCTTATGTCTCTTTAATTTGTATTAGAAAATCAATGGTATAGAGGTGCACTCGATTATGTTATAATGTTATATTATTTATTACTTGTATTACATTATAGAAAGATATTCTTTTCATTTATTGTCATATGAAAGAATAATAAGTATTATTATACTATTTTTTTCTGGTAACACAGTGCACTTTTTTCAACCTCCTGCTTCCCGGACAGTTGGTTTTAAATGTAAACGGGAATCCTCAGTTTGCATCAAAGGCAACTGAGGTAATTGTAAACCGGAAACTTTTGGAATAAACAAGTAGCTATTGAAAAAAAAAAAAAAAAAAAAAAAAGATATCAATTTCAGTAACTTAACGTACAATATGTTTATAAAGCTAATTTGATTGTATTTAAAAGATGACAAAGAACTATTTTCTTCCCTGTTTTATTTGAATGCCGATCTCATATCACTTCATCGTTCTTCTCTATGTGGGGTTTGTTTAGGGTAAGATAATTTGTTTTAAATGTGTGTTTAAATTCTCTTAAATAATGTGTAGCCTTTTTTTAACTGTAGTATAAATCAATATAAGCATTAAGTCAATGTCAGAAAAATATCACCTTTTCGTATTCATTACGAAACTGTTGTAGCATTCAATAAACATCGCTGTTCCCCAATTTTTAATCCGCATTGAAACAAACATAATATCTTTTTGAGATGACCGAATATTGTGTATTAACTTTTGTCAGAACCTATTAAGTAAACGAATTGCAAGGAGGTAGGTACGTACATATTTACAAATCGGCATCAGAGATAAAACTAACATATGAAATAGACTTAAGCGGGTTTTTAATTAGGTTTATTGTTGAAATGTGGAATAACAATGTTTTCTTTAAAGGGTTTTTTCCCCATTAAAATGTATATTGTACTAAATTATTGTACATCTCCATTTTCCTATTTCTAAGAAATAAAAATGTAACATGAGTTTTGCTACGTTTGAAATGTAAGGTGAAAATGCATGTTCAACTATACGAAAAATCATGTAGCAAAAAGAAGAGTTTTGAAATGTTTTGTCAGAAGTATAGTTGTGATGTTATACTATTGTTTCAGAAAAGGGAGAAGGTTTGGTACCATTAAAACGTTTAATCCCGCTGCAAATGTTTGCACCTGTCCTAAGTCAGGAATCTGATGTACAGTAGTTGTCGTTTGTTTATGTAATTTATACGTGTTTCTCGTTTCTCGTTTTTTATATAGACTAGACCGTTGGTTTTCCCGTTTGAATAATTTTACACTAGTAATTTTGGGACCCTTTATAGCTTGTTGTTCGGTGTGACCCAAGGCTCAGTCTTGAAGGCCGTACATTGACCTATAATGGTTTACTTTTATAAATTGTTATTTGGATGGAGAGTTGTCTCATTGGCACTCACACCACATCTTCCTATATCTATCTATAATAATATAAACGGTACCAATTGTTTCTGCACCAAATGCGCATTTCGGCATTTAATGTCTCTCCATGATGCTCTATTCCAATATATTTGAAAATCTAAAGCTTATTTAAAACATAAAGAGCTATTAACAAACAAAGATCCGAGCTTTGCATGAGGGAGATACATTTCTTAATTTTAAATAATTTCCAAAATTTTGTATGTTTGTTTGTATTGCTAAAATAATATATATCGAGTAATGTTGTCTTGAATATATATGTACAGATTAATGCATTCAAATGGTTTTAAAATGTGCCAGCAATATTAAAAATTCGTTATTGTCTATCTACACAAATATTATACACTAATTCAAAGTAATTGACCAAAGTGTGCTTGAAGCAATATATGCACTTTATAATTTTAGAATCCGAAGATTCAAAGAAGAGTGATGATTTCAAACGAAAGTCACAGCAACACATATCTGGACGAACTAAACAATGCAAAGGTTCAGTTATTGATACCAAATACTGTACTTGTATTTGTGTTATTAATCACCGGTCTCGTTGGTAATGGTTTGGTTTTGTTCGTTTATAGATTTCAACTTAAATCAAAAACGGATGATAGATATTTTATTCCATGTTTATCTTTGGTTGATATAATAGCTTGTAGCATTGGAGCACCATATGCGATTTCTATGAACTTTAATCCATTTAATTTTCGAAATGACTTAATATGTAAATTAGTCTGGTTTTTACATCAATCGATTTCCTTCAGCTCAGCTCTATTGCTATTGGCAATTTCTGTACAACGATATATCAAGGTCAGTCGGCTAGTTAATTCTTCCATGAGCCTGCGAAGTAAACGAATGACTATTATATCAATCTTGATTGGATCAACTGTTATATCAGTACCCTGTTTGGTTTTGTACGGCGAAGACGAGGTTCTATTGAAAAACGAAAACAGAACAATTACGGGATATAATTGCGGAGCTGTGCCAAATGTGAATCAAGATTTTCTATTTGGTTATTCAGTTACATTACTATTGATGTGTTTATCTGGGATTTGTGCACTTATCATATTATATTTATTGATACTTCGTACAATATTCAAACAAAAATCTTTCAGGAAGAGAAATTTCTACAGACCAAATAAACGACAGTGAACAACATTGTTCAGGAAATACAATTCAAACAGAGTTATCTAATATTACAGATGCTGAGTATTCTGTCGACAAATCGGAATCCAAAAGCACACAGATTGATTCAACGACGACAAACAACAAACAAGAGGCCATGCAAGGAGGATCAGTTAGTAAGCGGCATAACTCTACTGTCCCGTTTGCAATCCAAACAAGACGGAAATCAAAATTTATCAGACATATCTCCCTTATTACGCGCAAACATCGATTCTCTTTTATGTTCTTTCTTATAACAATACTATTTTGTATTTCTTATCTCCTAGAATTGCACTGATGATCATAGAATCTGCTATAGCTAATTTTTGGGATAATTTAACGGATGAGGAATACGTCATATCTTTATGTTTTTACAGAGGACATCTTCTTAATACTGTTGTAAATCCTGTAATATATTTGGTTTTTGATACGGACTTTAGGTCATCATGCCAAAAACTGTGTTGTAGAAATAAATGAGATTATATAAATCTCGTAAGGATAAGAAAATATATTTCAGAGATCTATTCATTGCTGTATATCATGTGTGTTTTTTTCGATTTATTATTTTGTACACTATTTTTTTTTTAATATTACGTATACAGAACAGGCTGCTGTTTTCTCGCTGAATTCTAATCCGTTATTGGTTCAGTAATTAGAGCTTATTTGTTTAGTTTCTTCCCTTATGAAATGAAGTGAATAAATATTCAATCCGGAAAAATCCTCCCGCCCCTTTTTCTTGTCCAAGAATATCAAAAGTCAAATGTTCATTCCATGTAATCGTTTGTTAAGGTAAACATGTTTGAACAGTTACAGTTATTCTTTCATTATGAAAAAAAAAAATGATTCAAACCTATTTTTATCACTTCCAACTTAAAATACTTTTGTATCAGACCACTTTGTTGGGAACTGACATAGTTAATAATTTGCAAAGGAAACAATCCGTGTTTAAAGTGTGAAATAACAGACTCAAATCGTTAATTGGCAAATAGACTATAGCCATGGTAAATATTCTTTCTTTATTCAACGGTACAGACCAAAAATTCAAATCTTTCTTAATTTGCAATTTTTGCTTAAAAGTTTGTATGTATACTTTATCATCAAGATATTAATTTCAATAACTAGGTGTACACAATCTTTATAAAGCTAATTTGATTGTATTTAAAAGAGAACAAAGAACAATATTCTTCCCTGTTTTATTTGAATGCTAATTTCATATCATTTAATTGTTCTTCTCTATGGGGGGTTCGTTTAGGGAAAGATAATTTGTTTTATCAATGTGTATAAATTCTTAATTAGCTTTATGTTTCTACGAAGAAATCTTCTTAATACTGTTGTAAATCCTGTGATATATTTGGTTTTTGATACGGACTTTAGGTCATCATGGGATCATAAAAATAAACTCACATTAGATACCAGAATTAAAATTTTGTACGCTAGACGAGCGTGTCCTCTACATAAGACTCATGAGACTCTTGAAACAAAAGAGTAAAAAAATCTCCAGTTGACTTCAACGTTAATCTTTTTCTTGAATTAATTGTTTACCTTTAAAAACCAGAAGTTTCCATATATCATCCATTGAAGTATATATGTAGCCACATTTTTATCACCAACCAGAACATATGGTCATGTGGATTGTTTGGCTTATTCAAATGAAATTGAGAATGGAAATTGGTAATATGTCAAATAGACAACAACCCGATCAAAACGAAAAGTCCCTAATCAAATGGCAAAATCAAAAGCTCAAACACATCAAACGAATAGATACCAACTGTCATATTCCTGACTTAGTACAGGCATTTTCTTATGTAGGTCATCATTTATTTAATCCATCCTATAAAAAGATATCCAATACAACCATTATCTACCAATTAGTAGAGAGCACCGGCCATTATAGTGTTATCAAAACAGCTGTCCGACAAATGAGCAGTCTTAGATGACGTATATTTATTGTTACTTTTCGAAAGCGAAGTATGTTAAAAGAGGGAAAGTGTGAATGCAGGACTAAAATGAAGTGTGACGAAGTAAAAACCAGACGTTGGTATCACTTGACTTAGCACTTGATGATTTTGAAACCAAGAATATATCTGAAGTAAAGTGTGACGAAGTAAAACTAGAAGATAATGCAATATGACTAAACGTTTGGTAAATTGTGTCTAAAATAAAGTAGGACGAAGTCAAAACGTGAAGATGTTGTCTTATGACTTAGCAATTAGTGACTTGGAGTTGGTGTCACAAAAATACTTACGACTAAGAATGATCGTATGTCATGAAGAATTCAGTATACTTACGATCAATCTTAGTCGTAAGTTTTGTCGTGCAAAAAGACCTTTGAAACCATAGCTGCGTTTAAAATGAAGTATGACGAAGTAAAAGCGATAAGATGTTGTCATATGACTTACACTTGATGACTAGAAACCATGAATATGTCTGAAATAAAGCGTGACGTTATCTTCGCATTACAGTGAAACTTGTTTAAAACAAACCGCGTCGAGACTTATAATTTGGTTCAGTTTTGGCAGATGTTTCGTTTAAACAGGTTCACAACGGATTTAGTTCGGTATGACTGGACTTAAGAAACTGTTTGGTTAAGACAGGTTTTCGGTTAATGCAAGATTCGGTTTATGCAGGTTTCACTGTATTACGTTCTTTCAGATATATGTTGCTGTGGATTTCGTTTGAAATAAACATCATTCTTGGAATCTACAGATATAAAATTATAGATGACAAATGTTTGTAAAAAAAATTCTTCAAGAAACTTTTATCGCAATTTCTCTATTAAGTGAAAACAAAGTTATTAACAAATTCACAGAAAGACATGGACATTTTTCATGGAACAAAAAAATGTTTCAATTGTTATATTTCTCAGAGTTGAGGAAATTGTGATCAATTGTGATCAACTTTTAGATTGCAAGAAACGATTAAAGATCAAGAAACTTTTATGCAGTAACTGAACTGATGGTATTCGGTCGACAACAATTTAAATTGAGTTTGAATAGAATCCTTTTATATTTAAAAGATAAATTTCCTTTACTTCCTGGTATTGTTTTCATCCATTATCATATCATTCCTTGTTTTACATATTTCGTAATTAACATTAGAGTTCACTACGAAAGCACAGGTTTTAACTAAAAGAAAACAGACATACAAAGTGAATGGCAAAGACTTCGTTGATTCCTATACCATTTGTACATCTCTTTGTATATAAGAATTCTTTTCAAAATCGCTTTTCTTCTTATGATTGAAAATGAGTCAACTTTCAACCAGTGACAAAGTGACGTAAACGAGAATGAATCGAGAAAACTGACACCTGACTAATGTACAAAACATGAACGAAAAACAAATATGATTTACAGCAACAAACTTTAACCAATTTATTGTAGTCCGTTCACTTTGGACAAGCGAAAACATCACACAGAATATTGTAGGTATGAACACGTTGGCAGTACCGTTACAACACAACATACGAAAACAAATGTGTGCGTAAGAAGTAAAAGTACAGATTCTTATGAATCATACATGTATCATCATAATGTATATAAACATGTATATACGGAGTATGTTTATCAATTGAAACAGAGATGCATCATTAAAATGTTTTTGCTTTTTTTTAAATGTATATTTTTGTTTCTGTTGGAGTTTTTGTATCTCCGAATGTTATGTTGTGTGTGAATATGCTACATTTCCAATAGATGCCTAGCATCAGACACAGATATTTTCAGAATGTATGCATGTCTCTTGTAGGCATGTTTAACTCTCAAACAACCAGTTATATGCGTACCCTAATAGTCTTACGGGAAGACACAATAGATAAAGCTTAACACAAATGAAAAAGATCTTAAGAAATAGCCTACGTTGTAAATAAAAAAAATCAAAATAAATAACTGTAAAATTGAGAATGGAAATGGGGAATATGTCAAAGAGACAACAACCCGACCAAAGAGCAGACAACAGCCGAAGGCCACCAATGGGTCTTCAATGCAGCGAGAAAATCCCGCACCCGGAGGTGGTCCTCAGCTTGCCCCTAACTAAAATTGTGTGCTAGTTCAGTGAAAATGGACGTCAAACTAAACTCCAAAACATATAAATGAACTGAAATTAAAAAGCATACTAGACTAACAAAGGCCAGAGGCTCCTGACTTGGGACAGGCGCTAAAATGCGGCGGGGTTAAATATGTTTTGTGAGATCTCAACCCTCCCCCTATACCTCTAGCCAATGTAGAATAAAGAAACACATAGCAATACGCACAGTAAAACTCAGTTTAAAAGAAGTCCGAGTCCGATGTCAGAATAGGTAACAAAAGAAACTAAGCAAAATGACAATGATACATAAATGAACAAAGGACTACTAGAAGTTACTGACATGCCAGCTCCAGACCTCAATTAAACTGATTGAAAGATTATGTCTTCATCATATGAAAATCAAGTACAATCCCTCCCGTTAGGGGTTTAGTATCATACCATCATAAAATATATGAGCAGAACATAACCCGTAACATGCCAACAACTGGTTTTAGAATAAATGTGTTTATTTTCGATCCAAAGACCCTATGAGTGAATCAATATTAATACCAAAATATGCAATCCTTAATGACTTGACAACAGTATCGTAACTATATCCTTTCCGAATAAGTCTGTTTAAAGGTTTGGTTAACTTTTGAGGTGAATGCCGACATTTTTGTGCTTTGTAAAGAATATTACCATAAAATATTGGATGTGAAATACCTGAACGTATAAGATGTCTGCATGTTGATTTATATTCACGAATGATGTCCTTGTACCGATGATAACATTAAGTGAATGTTTTGACTAGTTTCTGATATCGAAAACCCTGGTGTAATAATTTTCAGTAATACAGAGACTTATTTCGTTGAAATCAAATACGTTGTTACATACACGAGCGAATCGAACAAGTTGAGATATATAAACACCATAAGATGGCGACAAGGAAGTCACCATCTAAAATGGATAATTAATAATAGGAAATGAACAATCATTTCTTTTATCATAAATTTTGGTATTAAGCTTCCCGTTAAAGATAAAGATATCAAGATCCAAGAAAGGGCAGTGTTCACTGTTAGTATTAGCTTTATTTAAAGTCAGTTCGGCAGGATAAATCTCTTTAGTATACATACTTAAGTCGTCATTATTGAGAGCCAATATATCATCTAAATATCTAAAAGTGTTATTAAATTTTGAATCAGATGTTGTTTTGATGGGTCTTTGCTGATTTTAGTCATTAATTGTAACTCATAACAATACAGAAACAGGTCCGCAATAAGTGGTGCACAGTTAGTCCCCATGGGAATTCCGATAACCTGACGATATACGGAATCTCCATAGCGAACAAAAATGTTATCTAGTAAAAATTGAAGGGCAGTTATAGTATCAAAGCAGGTCCAATTGACATAGTTCTTTTGTTTGTTGTTACTAAAAAATGACCTAAACGGGTTTGAACAGATATATTCGCATACCGACTTTTTAAATGCCCATTTAATCAGGTGTGTGAATTTTTTCTTAATAAGATTATGAGGCAACGTGGTACATAGGGTAGAAAAATCAAAACTTATATCGAAATCACCAATATAAGCATGCAATTTATCAAGTACTTCCAACGAATTTTTTTTAAAAGTAATTAATTCCACTATTTTCAAAGGCCTTATTTGAACAGTTTATTACCAGGTTTTTGATTATACCAAGTGTACTAGTAAGTAGAATAGATAGTTTAGTAGTGGAACAATGCCTTGAAGACGAAATAAATCTATATTTGTTAGAGTTTTATACAGCTTCGGAAGCCAGTACATAGATGGAACTTTCATTGTATTTGGTTCTGCTTGTAAAGAGGTAGCTAAAAGTTTATGTTTGTTACAGATGTCATTTTCCGAAAATGTAGTCAGTTGGAATGTTGGTGAATTCGTGATTTCCTTTTGTAGAACATCAATGTTAAATTTACTTCAAACAATAATGATATTGTTAGCAGCCTTATCAGCCGGGACAAAAATATATCCCTTGGCGAGTTCTTTTAGCTTATGTTTGATACGGGAAATTGGGCTATTATGGTTGTTGTTAGTAAAATGATCTTTAAAATGTTGAATACGTATATCAACTATGTTCATTACCGAATTAAAAAAAGAATCTAATGATTTCTTGTCAGCTTTTTCTCGTTTTATTCATATAGAGCAGTAAGTACGGAGTGAGTCGTGGATGATGTTACGACACTCATTCCAATTAATAATTGAAGGGGACGATATTTAGGTCCTTTACTGAGGAATGATTTCAACTCTCGGTTGCAAACAATGTTAAGGTCTCCTGTTATAACATGGGAACTGGGACCATAAATGTATTCGGATTTACTGCAATTTCATGAGGTAGGTGTATTGTCACTGATATTAACATCTTTACACACTTTGCTGTAATTAAACACATATTTCCGGGTAGATTTTTTGTAAACATAACAAATAAGAGGGAGTTCAGTATTATCAAAATAGCCAGGAATTTGTTCTTTAACAGAATGATCATTAAAAATACCGGCAATATTTACAAAATCAAAACCTTTATTGACATATTTAATTTTAATAAAATGTTTTTTGTGACCTTCAGGGCGATCAATTTTGGGAAACAATTTAGAATAGCAATATGCAATTATAATTTGGACGGTTTCATGCTTAGGACTGCAATATGGAATTGTGTTGCATTCCTCCAAAATTTGATGTAATTTATTAACAGGTAAAGAACAGAGCTTGGTTAATAGATAGTGTCTTCCGTTGTTTTTTGAAATAGATATTAGGTCCGAAATATTTGTATTGTTATTACGAAATTTTCTTTGATTGCGATTTATTCTACGCCCATGAGAATGGTTTTTACGTACTGTTTTAGAAACTATATCCAAAATGTTAACAGAATCTGTTCTAGATATATTACCAATTGCCATGATATTGTCGTTAAGACCGAGAGGATAGACTGTCTGTAATTTTTTTATCCAATTTAATTCAATTATTTTTCGTGATCGTACAAATTTTGAATGAGATTCCCCAGGCTGCTTATTAACTACTTCTAAAGGTTGAACTGTTAAATATTTAAAAGGATGATTGTGCTTCTTAATGTGTTGATAAATGATACTTTTGAATTTATGGGGTCTTTTAAAACAATAAAGGTATTCTTGCGTGCGTTTTGATAAATATCGTCCAGTTTCACCTACGTACTGAATACCGCATCCCGGTTTGTTTCATGTGAGTAAATATATAATACTGTTAGATTTTCAAGTGATATCAGTTTCAAAATTTAGGAAAATGTGCGACCATTAAACGTGGACCTTACGGAATTGTTGGTGGAAAGACGGGGACATGTAAGTCATTTTTGGCATGACACTTATAGATAGAAGGGTAACCACGATTTTGTTATTAAACATGTTAGCGATTGTAGTATTTTAGATAATCGATTTTGAAGATTGAGACGTGTAGATACCCTTTGAATGAGTTTAGTACTAAGTATTTTCATTTCGAAGTTTCATGATTTGTTTTTGTTACCTGTTTTACCAATTGAAAGGAGCAAAGAATGGCGTCCAGAATATGAACCAGCAAACAGGAATATAAAAATTAAAATGATAAAACTGTTCGGCTAAAGACATCAAACCCTTTCCGTCATTAAGTACCCGACAAATGTTATTTTCGCGGTGTATTTATTTTTTCACGAATTATGCGGTAGGTATTTTTCCGCGAGAATAACTACACGCGAATTCATGTACAGGTTACAGGTATATAAACACCATTAAATAAATATTTTTGTAATTTACAATTGACATGTTCACCTTGTTGGCCTTAGATTATCTCAATTGAAACTGCCAAAACAACACCAGATACACATGTATATATACAGAAATTTATTTCAGAAAAGTAATAAAATAATGAAGACTGAATGTAAATATTAAGAATTAATAAGTCCGTTATATATGGTCTGACATTTTTAAAATATTGCAAAATCAAGTATTCTCGAATTCATCGACAATACCAGAATCGCGAAAATAAGTACTCGCGAAAAAGTACACATACAGTAACTGTTTTCGTCTGTTGATTGTTTAACGTCTAATTGTAATCATTCCATGCATATCCGAGAACTAATTAAAAATTGACGACATCAAAAGCAGGTTTTGAAATGTGAAATGACCGGTATTTAGGACGGAAAATTTGGACTGACACTGGTAAATATGGATATGTTGGACAGGAACAGAAATGTTGCTTACACCGGTTACGTATAAGTACGTCAGAAATTTGTTACGCAAGTTCTGAAACGTCCGGAGTGCATGACACTCACTGTATACGAGACATCAGAATTCACAGTAACGTATCAATTGCAGGTTTATACATCCCGCAAAAAACAAAAAGAAGCCCCATTTAAGCACAGGTTTTACTAACGGGAAATAATCACGAACGACCATATTCCTATGCCTTAATCTCATAATTTTGGTTTTGTTTTTCATAACTAAGGTTTGATTTCATATACTGCAACAAGAAGATTAATCTTAAGAAAAAAAATCACAGGCAAAAGTACCACATACAGTTTCAATTAGTTGCTCTATTGATTTATGAATCTTGTGGGACTGTATTCATTGTTTCCGTATTATTTACTGGCTCTCCTAATGTTTTATACAATAAACAATCAGAGCAAATACTGTCTGGATCTATAATGTGTTCACATAGTGAACTATGCATTTTTACTCTTTTGTGATGCTCATATCGTTCCTAGCGTATTCTAGTCTTTATTCATCTTTGGCTTTAAAACACTGTGGTTGGGCGTTCTTGATAAAAATTAATAAAAAGCGCTGTATTTATTCAGTGTTGTTATCATATTTCTTTGGATTGTCACCTTGTCAATTCATCGTGATTATTCAGAACGCGTCTCATCTTAAAATTGACAACGAAGGTCGATTTATAACAAAACTTTTCGATAAAGTGATGACTATAGCTTCTTAATTGTGAAATATTCATCTACTTAATATATGTATCATCATTCCTTGCATTTGGAGTATGATATTTCCCAGTTAATACGATATTCCAGAGCTAGCATATCCTATTAGGATTTCCTGCTAAAGGATTGCTGCTATCAAGGAAGCCTTTAAACCAATAGTTACAAGTATTAAAACTGAAGGCATTCCCGAAGATTTTACTGACGACAGCATGAGTTAGTTAAGCGCATCGAATATCTGTTTCACAGATGACGACAGATATGTTCCAAATTGAACAGCGAACCAGATCTATTTTTATTTGATTGTTACATTACCAATGTAGCTGTACACCGAATTTGTATTTATATCAGCAACACGACGTGTATTAACTTGTGGAGCAGGATCTATACATACCCTTCTGGAGCACCCGAAAGCATCATCGGTTTGTTGGGGTTTCTGTCACTCAGTTTTAGTTTTATGTGTTCAGTTTTATTAACTATTATCTAATCTTTTTGTCGTTTTTGTTTTTTGCAAATGGCGTTGTCAGTTTGTCTTCGATGAATGAATCAAAAAATTTCTTTGGTATATTCCGCCTCTCTAAAAATAACAACGAGTTAATTTGTGTATATGTTTTCTTTATTTGTTTTGTTTATAAATGTGTAAACTGAAAAAAAAAAAATGCTTTCCAATTGCTTAACAATAAAAGAAAGACACCTATCGACTATATTACGAAGAAAAGTTCTTCCTTCTTTGATCTTGTCACTTATTATTACATTATTTCAAATTATTTATTCTTAATGAATTACCAATAAATAATTGATAATGAGGATATCTGTACAAATACTGTTATTTGTTGCCGAATAAAGCTATATCTTATCTTATAATGATAATACAATTGTTTAATTCAATAAACAACTGAACAGCAAATAACAGGTATTTGAATTAACATTAGATTAAAAAAGAAGATGTGGTATGATTGTCAATGAGACAACTCTCCACAAGACACCAAATGACACAGAAATTAACAACGATAGGTCACCGTACGGCCATCAACAATGAGCAAAGCCCATACCGCATAGTCAGTTATATTATGGTTTACTTGCAACCTCCTGGACTAAAGTGTATAGCATCTATAGCTATATCGCCTGTTACACCGCTTCCACGATCTGCTTCAAATATGATCTGTAAGAAATTCAAAAATCGTTTTACAATATTTTGATAATGTATACGCCTTCAGAAGTGGAATTTTCTCGCTGTGTTGAAGACCCAGTGGTGGCCTTCGGCTGTTTTCTGCTCTTTGGTCGGGTTGTTGTCTTTTGACACATTTTCAAATTCCATTCTTAATTTTATTTTGGTTTCAAAACAAAATAATCTGATTGTTTTGTAAAATATCGACACTACAAAATATCGCATTCAAATTGTGTTCGTGATAATCAACATACAGCAAATACATGAATCTCGTAACTAACAGAGGAGGCGAGGCCTATGATACCAAGTAGACATTTAAAACTTATAAATCGAGGCTAAACTAAAATGCCAGCACCATGACAAAATGTAAATGACGACGAAAAGACAAAATATCCAAAAACACTACATAGAAAAGACTGAGAATTCCTACTAAAGACCGGGATTGAACACATGTGCTCCAGAAGGCTTACCAGTTCCTGCTCCACACCTCGTATTATTGCTAAGATTCTAAAATCGCATTTGTTTCATTTACAAAACTTCGTATTAATTTATTGATTTACAAATTATGGCATCCAATTGTCGTCTAGCTCCAACAGTCTTGCGCATACTTCATGTTTACCAATATACAAACCAAACTGTGCCAAAAACTAGGAAGTAAAATTGGACAATACACGTCCAAAGAGCTTTTCGTGGTTTGCTTTACCAAAATCAGGAATATGACAAGTGTTTGTTTTTCATTCTTTCCGTTGATTGATAAAGTCGAGCGTATGGTTACATCAGGTTTTATGGGTTTTTCAATTCGTTATTTGATACTTTTTGATCAGACTGAACATTCATACCTAAACATTTCAAAACCAGGGATGTATCAATATTTAAAAACGTTAGAAGCTATATGACAAAAAGGGGCCACAAAGGAATTACTCCCTATTATAGAAAAAGTTGTTTTTTAAAATTCAGTCAAATAGTATTCAAACATACTTTCCACATTAAAAGTGTACACCTTGCCGTGGTAAAGACTCATTGGTTGCCTTGTGCTGTTTTTTGCTCTTTGGTCGGGGTGTTATGTCTTTGACACATTCCCCGTTGAATTCTCAATTTTACTTACCAGTTTGTCAACAGCGCCATCTACTTCTAGTGATAATGTATTCCACATATCTCATAGAATACCAGATTGTGTCCACAACTTCTGATCTCCATGGTAAATATTAAGAGATCCTACAGCTGTACCGTACATATGGTAGCTAAACTTTAAAGATCGTAAGCATGCAAAAATAAATCAGTATAATCACACGATCTTCGCGAATATTTTCAATTTCTACGAAGTTTATAAAAAATTGAATCTACACTTTATAAATTCCATGCAACTGAAGCGCTTTTAGTTTGCACGACTATTCTCCATTTTATAATCTGAAGAATTAAGGGTAAAATTTTCTTGTTCAGAGAAACCTACTATGTATTTTTTTCAGTATATCAGATATGCATCTGTCATACGAGTAGTTCGTTTCATCAAAGTTTTTGAAACCATTGTGTAAAACAGAATTGAAATAAATTAAGTCTATATATAATGATGGAGCATGGAATAATTTAAAGAAAATGGTTTACTTACATTAACCCAAACGCATACCCGCGATATCGCAGGTCCATGACTAAATTTTACTTTTTTTTTAGACATGATTTTTAGTTTTCGTATTGTCATCTGATAAAGTCATGATGGTTATAAGGGGCACAGTTTTCGCTCCTTTAAAAATCTTTCTGTTTGAACCCGTCTTGGTTTCTTACTACAATCGAAATTATATATGACATAAACTATTAGTATCAGTATTGGATCCGACTCGGAACTTGTTAATTACTAGTAATATTAATTATGTGAAAAACAAAAGGGCCTGAAATTGTGTAATTCTGAATCAACACTATCGTCCTATATTAGTTATTATATTATTAATATATAAAATGTTTTGATTCATCGTATTTACGTCACGCCGGCTAAGAAATTGGTATTTTAGTAGTTTAGATAAAAACTAACGCTTAAAATGTTGTCCGTTAAGTTTACACTGTTACAGGTACGTAACTTGGTGATCTCACAAACTATCATGACATTTTGCATGCAGTAAGAGCATGAATAGAAAACTTTTTCTGTGATGCAACAAATTATATCCATTGCTCTCTATGTACAGATAATACGTCCCTTCATGGGCAGAGGACGGACCTGTATTATTACTTGGCGTTGTACCCTGTTGTAAAAATACATTTAGAGTAACTAGAAATTAGAAGATGTGGTATTAGTGCAAATGAGACAACTCTCCATCCATTTCACGATGTGTAAAAAGTAAACAATTATACGTCAAAGAACAACCTTCAACACAGAGCCTTTGCTCACACCTAACAACAAGCTATTATTAAGGGGCCCACAAAATGAATAGTGAAAAACAATTCAAACGCTAATCAATATTAAAAACGACAAACGACAAAACACCTATGAAAAACACCAACAAACGACAACCACTGAACAGCAGGCTCCTGACTAAAGACATGTGCACAAATGCAGCGGGTTTAACCTTGTTAGATGGCGCCAAGTGTATATGTATCTGTATCAAAACGTTATCTTTTAAATTAAATAAAAGTCAATTGTTATTTGTCATGTTTATAATATATTTAATTTAAAAGTTTTTTGTACTGTCTTTTTTCTTTTTTGTCAACGATATCTCATCTTATCAGTTACTTACATATATCATTGTTAACAGTTTTTGTCACACGTTTTTTAACTTTGTAATCGATTGATGGTTCAGAGTTCAGGGAAAATTTCAGATGTTATCGGAACAATGAACTGAAGAGAGAAAGGATGTTATTATGTCTATGTTTTATGTATAGGAATAATTTAATAGTAACGTTAAATATGGCGGAGCAGTGAAGAAAAGAGTCATAAAAAACAGGGCTTATGATTTAATTCGCAGTTTGTTTCCCCCATAAGCAATAAGACTCATTATTACAGCACAGTTAGAAGTGGTATGAGTGCCAATGAGACAACTCTCCATCCAAGTCACAATTTGTAAAAGTAAACCTTAATATTCAAAGTACGGCCTTCATCACGGAGCCTTGGCTCACACCAAACAGTAAGGGAAGACTAAGTAGTGTTGTTCGAATAACAAGCAATGAGGCAATGATAACCTGGTCAATATGAAGTGTTCATATATTGGTAAACATTTTACTTTATATACCGTATTTCTGGTCCAGTTGAAATTATCAGATAAATCATCTTGTAGAAAACAGCCTTCCTCGTGTTCTTCGAATGTGCAACTGTAGTACTGTGCTCCTTTAAATTTATAGACAATTACACCAAATTAGCATCATTGCAAAATTAGAACGAAAACAAAATACTTTTTTATAATATTATTTAGAAAGCCTTAATACATAGGTAAAATTGACAGCAAGTATAGATTATCGGGTTTCCTACACCTTGATATCGTAAAATAACAGTTGCAATAAACAATGTGAACTTTGATGGCGAGTGAGCTCAAGGAACAAGCTAAAAAGCTTCACATTGTGTCGAGCGGCTGATATTTAAAGATTTAAAGATTAAGATATTTCTGTTTATCGTTCTATAACTGGTCTTTGTCCCCTCCGTAAGACAGTTTTACGCTTGACGAAAGCAAGCTTGATAATGTCTCCTCTCACATTGTGACGTCGCTGATAATGCTTGGTCTCGTTTCGAAGCCGTGATATATAGATTCCATAACTGCAACAAGTATGTTACGATATTTCTCCACTCGACATAGTTAAATTTTAATATTTAAAGCGCGAGGGTTGCCGAGCTTTTTAAATAATTAAAATTTAACTGTTGAGAGTGGAGAAATATCGTAATACACGAGTTATAGTAGTGGAATCTGTTTCTCTAATAATTTTTATCCTTCCTTTTCAAACATTTGCAGAAAATTGTGTTCTTTATATGTGACGTCATCAGGCATTGTCGCCTTTTTTCATGACGTCACAATAGGAAATTCAGAAGAAATCAAGAAAATCAAACGTCATTATCAAATTTCGACCAATCGTTTGCTGAGAACAGATAGTTCACTAGTGAGAAGAAATATTTTTCTCACACCGCTCAGGAAATGTGAAAATAACACAAAGTTTAAAGAAATGAGAATTACGGAGCGACTGAGCAGGATGATATAGTCGTAGGGAAGAGTGATCTTTTCCCTTTTTAAAAAATATCAAAAAATTAAAACAGTGGACATTAAAAGGTTGTCAAGTAAGAAAGTTTGTAATCATTAAAATAATGTGGATATACAATTTTTTGTTTGCTTCTTTGCTTGTTTTGGCAGCTTTTTCTTGATTTTAGGGTATAATATTATAGGAATAACCGATAAAGTGGAGATATTGGCGAATTATTTTAACCTGTAACGCTAGTTGCAATGTTGCCTGGCAATTATTCTTTAGGTTAAAAAAACCTTTACATTAACTTATATTAGAGACTGTTAAAATCCGTTAGCTGCTCAACATTTGAAATAAAATATCACTTGAGATACCAGCAACGCAGACCGTTATACATTACATGTTCCCGATATACTTGTTTAACTGTTCGTTTTGAACAATCATACCGTATTGACAATATTTCTCACACGCTTCACCGAAGTACTGATAGCTACATGCATATGTAGAAGTGTCTGATGTAAATAAGCATGAACCTCCTTTCAGACAGCGGACCTCAGGTCTATCGCAAGGAGTACCTATAAAGTTTTATTCATTGTTAGCAGTTATAGCTAAAATAATATGCCGTGTATTTGTCTGCTAGTTGAATATATAAATCGAAAAAAAAAAAAGAAAAGAAAAGTTTAATTCATTGTTATCATTTATTGCTAACATGATATATCGCGTATTTGTCTGCTAGTTGCATGAATATATCAATCAAAAAGACAAACAACTGTCACAGGTTAAAGGGAGGGTTTGGCGTCAGCAAAACAGTTTGACTCCGCCATATCATATATGTGCCTATCCCAAATCCAGTGGTTGTCTTTGGTTCATGTCTGTCATATTTGTTTTCCGTAAATTGTTTTGTTATAAATATTGCCGTTTGTTCTTTCAATTGAAGTATTTCATATTTTTATATCGTGCCTTTTATAGACAACTATACGGTATGATTTTCTGCATTGTCGAAGGACGTACGGTAAACATCCTCTTCATGTGAAATTGGTCACATTGTCAATCATACCATATATCTCCTTATTTTTCAAAATACATACTGGCCTTTGTAAGTCTCGTATGGTTGTTTTTTTTGTTTTTTTTTTTTTTTTTAATTTTGGTTCATTTATATGTTTCGGAGTTTTGTGCAACGTCAATAATCGCTAAACTAGTATACATTATTGTTAAAGGGGCCAGCTGAAGCTCGCCCCCCGGTTGCTGGGTTTCTCTCGTTGTGTTAAAGATACATAGATGGCCCCCGGCTGTTTTCTGCTCTTTGGTCGGACTCTTGTCTCTTTGACACATTCCCCGTTTCCATTCTCAATTTAATGTTTCAAAAATATCTATAAGAAGGTTCCTACGTTCGCAATATTTTCCTCTGGTACCATCAGGACATGAGCAATTAAATTTCTCGTCGACTGAATAACAAATTCCACCATTTTTATATGTGACATTCGTACAACGTGTTCCTAAAATTAAAAAAACAAATACACGTTTATAGCAAATATTTTAATGGTTTTCTGGACAATTATCAAAATGCTTCATTGTTGAAATTACTATTAATATTCAAACATGAAATTATCTTTCTTTTTTAGCAATGTACGTGTTTGGTGAAACATTTTGATAGATATAGGAAGATGTGGTATGAGTGCCAATGAGGCAACTCTCCATTGATGCTTGCTTTTGTTCGCATAAAGACGCTTTCTTCATGAAATATTATATTACTCGTTTGAAAGTGTTTTGCCATTTGTTAACATATTTGAACCTGGTTGAGACGTTTATGTAGCAACATTCCAGGAGCACCTGCATACGGTGTATATATCTTCTTATTGATACGATATTCCCGGGCTTGTATTTCCTATCATGATTTCCTTGATAGAGGGTTGCTGCTCACAAGGAAGCTATTAAACCAAGAGTTTCAAAATGGTGAAGTAGAAATCATTCCTTCATGAATTTTACGGACGCTATCACGAGTTGGTTGACCGTTGCGAAATATCCATTGCACAGATGATATCGGATATGTTCCTTATGACGTAACTACAATCCTGTTCCCTTTCCTCGAATGCGACTTACCGAATTAGACTATTAACCTGGTTTGTAATAACTTGAGCAACAAGAAGGGTGCCACATGTAGATCAGGATCTGGTTACCCTTCCGGAGCACCTGTGTTGCTTAGTATTTAGTTTTCTATGTTGTGTATTGTGTTCTATTATTTGTCAGTTTGTCTTTTTCTTTTTTAGCCTTGGCGTTGTCAGTTTATTTTCGATCTATGAGTTTGACTGTCCCTCTGGTATCTTTCGCCCCTCTTTTGTTGACAAAATTCGCTTCTGGTGTTCAGAATTATATGGCTGATGAGTTTTTTGTATAATTGTTTATGCATCGTACGTTTTAAATGCATGGCTTTGAGTATTCTTGATAAAGGTACATCAAGAGAAACATGTCGAATGCAACAAATTTATTAAGTATTTATTTGATTTATAATCATGACAAATACTTGTATTTCCTTGTTTGTATCTATGCCATTTATTTCTACATTTAGGGTGGAAAGGTTGTCTAAAGAAT
>CM029606.1:48063661-48116327 GCA_017311375.1 Mytilus coruscus | reverse complement strand
GTGTTTTACACAGAGGCTTCGATTTTCTTATGTTTGTAGGAGAACAAAACACTAGAAGGATTCCGAGTATCTCAATTTTCATGTGGATACACTAGAATCCGCTTACAGGAATGTCGAAGTATCTCACCATTTTTCAATTGTGGATAACTAAAGAGAAATCCGCTTTAACAGGAATGTGAAATGTATGCCAACCCAAACTATTCACATTTAGAAAAGCTTCTAATGAGAGGAAAACTCACGAATTGTTAACACAAATATTGTTAAGAGCCAATCCGCCAGAAAACCATGCAATATTCAGAAAATCGTCCAAATCAACAATCACAACTTGACAAATGCTTATACATCATCTTAATCCTTGACATAAAATAAAAGAATTTTACCACTTAATTTTTCCCAGAATCGTATCTATTTTTAGTAACAGCCTCATTTGCATAATTCTGTTAATTCATAATGAAACCAAGGAAAATCCAACTTTTTATGCCTTTTAAGAATGACCCAGAAGCATATTAAATGGGGTAGTTGAGTTTTAGAGTAATGTCAGCTGGAATCCATCCATTTTACTATGTTATGATTAATACAAATGAAAATTTAAACGATTTGGCACACTGCCAGGAGCACGGACACAAAGGTGGGTTTTTCATACATGAATTTACGTGGTTTTCATTCGCTTCTATCTTGCAAGACCCATTCCGGATATGTTTGCAACTTGTATCGGTTTTAACTATGGGTATGTTTTATATCAAAACAAAATATTAAGCTTGGCAAATGACAATTAAATGTTAATTTATGCCTTGGAAGAATGGTGATTTTAGTCCCAAATAGACATATTTTGATTTTGATTTTAATTAAATTCTAAACACAATTGGTAATAAAATGGCTCATAAAATCATTTGAAAAAGTAAAATCAATTTGTCTAAAAATGAAATAAGACGCTTTTGTACTGCAAGTGCAAAATCAATAAATTTTCTGAAACCAGGAGTCCATCTTTATGCTCTTCCATTGACTTATCTCCCTTTGGTAAGATCTCAACCATGTGAGCTCCCAGTGATGGTTTGGCAGACAAATGTCTACAGTGAAGTTTGCGACTTTAATAATCTAGGAGGAGCATGTGGGCTATCCCAGAATTATAATCTGTATATTACAAACTATTTAAAATATCTGAATGCACTAAAGACCAAAATAGCATTTCCAAAAGAATGATTACTGCCAAGAAAATTGACAATCATGACAATATTTATAATTTACCAGACAATAATTTAGTGAATAAACATGATAAATATTGATTGGAAAATAAGGCCATTAACAGCAAAAAGTGATTTTAGATTTCAACGAGCAAAACAAAATATTCTAAATCATTCTTAGTAAAAACGTGAGGAGTGGAACCACCTTGAAGACACTATTATGCATATGCTCGCACCAGAATATGCGATTGAGAGTGTCAAAACTGCTCTGGCGCACCATCAATAAATCAACGACATCTCTCTACCATTGTATTGAAACCAGCATTGGTAACCAAACATATTCATACAGATACAGACTACCATTCATCTCAGAAGTGAATAATACTGAAAACTATGGTGTTGAATTTCCAACAGGACTCTTAATTTTTATAAGACAAGGAGTGGTTTACATCATCTTGTCTTGAATATGCTAGAAGTACAGGGACTTTTATGGAATTCATTGACATAATAGTCAAGTAAGATGTCAACATCCTGTCCAACCCTCTTCCAGCAAAGACAAAGCTGACCAAGGATCTTCACCCTTTCATAACAGGCTGTATACAGGACGAGTTATTCCAGTAGGAACAGGTACAAATCTTACAATCTATTTTCATTTATTCTGAAATTAGGGGACCAACATTTGATACATTAGCTAGATTAAACTAGAGTCTCTAAAGAGCCTGTGTCGCTCACCTTGGTCTATGTGCATATTAAACAAAGGACACAGATGGATTCATGACAAAATTGTGTTTTGGTGATGGTGATGTGTTTGTAGATCTTCAAAATATTAAGCTTGGCAAATGACAATTAAATGTTAATTTATGCCTTGGAAGAATGGTGATTTTAGTCCCAAATAGACATATTTTGATTTTGATTTTAATTAAATTCTACTATGTTATGATTAATACAAATGAAAATTTAAACGATTTGGCACACTGCCAGGAGCACGGACACAAAGGTGGGTTTTTCATACATGAATTTACGTGGTTTCATTCGCTTCTATCTTGCAAGACCCATTCCGGATATGTTTGCAACTTATATCGGTTTTAACTATGGGGTATGTTTTATATCAAAACAAAATATTAAGCTTGGCAAATGACAATTAAATGTTAATTTATGCCTTGGAAGAATGGTGATTTTAGTCCCAAATAGACATATTTTGATTTTGATTTTAATTAAATTCTAAACACAATTGGTAATAAAATGGCTCATAAAATCATTTGAAAAAGTAAAATCAATTTGTCTAAAAAATGAAATAAGACGCTTTTGTACTGCAAGTGCAAAAATCAATAAATTGTCTGAAACCAGGGAGTCCATCTTTTATGCCCTTCCATTGACTTATCTCCCTTTGGTAAGATCTCAACCATGTGAGCTCCCAGTGATGAGAATCTTATGAAACACCCAAAATCAAAAGAAAAATGGAAAAGGATAGTTAGATATCATCAAAATAAATACTGGCATGAAATATGCCTTGAAGACCAATCCAATAAAAAGACATTGGCATATCTTCAAATACAGGAAAACCCATCATTTATGCCGCATACTATCTGGCAGTGTACAGGAAACAACCCTACAAATGTGAAAACAGGAGAAATAAAGAGCAGGCTAGTAACGCAAACGTATATGCTACAGACAGTTAGGTCTAGACACAATAAGAATATATCCCCAATATGTACATTGTGTAATACAGCAAATGAAGACCTAGAACACTTCATACTCTCATGCAATAGGCATACGCATACACGTGAAAGGCACCTCCAGAAAATAAAATTATACCTGGACAACTTAAAGAATGGTTTCTATCAGAACTTAGTTAACTGTAACATGCTTGTACAAATTCTGATGGACTGTACTCACAAAAGCATTAACTATGGATTCCGTATGAAACATCAACAATACATAGAGCTAGAAAACCTCACACGACTG
The DNA here is from genome assembly GCA_017311375.1 of Mytilus coruscus. NCBI lineage: Eukaryota > Metazoa > Mollusca > Bivalvia > Mytilida > Mytilidae > Mytilus > Mytilus coruscus. The sequence goes on along the minus strand of CM029606.1, from coordinate 48,113,181 downwards.
TTCTGCTACGACATGCATACCAGTAGAATGAGGCAGATGGCAGGGTAGGGGCGAGGGTGTAGTGACAGTTTATGTAGAAGCATATTGTTTATTAAAAAATAACGACAATCCGGTTGGCTATTTACCTACATGTATTGTTTATTTGGCCATTTCACAGCATAGTGCTTTAACATTCTCTTCTTTCCTGCATATTTACCGCATAGTGCTTTAGTGCACCAAAATTCTAAATATATCTACATATTCTGCAGATGAACGCATATATCCAATATTAACAGTATGTCCAAAATATAAGACATTAACATTTAGTGCTTACCTATAGACAGCTATAAAGCTAATGTATATATTCGCACACCTAACATAAATTAGCAACTAGTATTTTAAGCTTGGAGCAGTGAAGATGATCACATCCGTCTTAATCGTAACTTCACTGTAATGTACGATGTATATAATATGTAAATAACAACACAGTATTTGTGCAGCACGCTTTACCGTTATCGTAATATATATATATATGCATGAATTGGTGGATTAGTGGCACGTTCCTTTGTGTGTAATATGAGTTTTAGTGGGTGCGGGTGTATATTTGTATATAGCGCATTAGCCATCCTACTATGTAGGAGTGCGCCGATCTAGAACGGCGATTCATACCTGTAGAAAGAAAGATGGTTTGGCAGACAAATGTCTACAGTGAAGTTTGCGACTTTAATAATCTAGGAGGAGCATGTGGGCTATCCCAGAATTATAATCTGTATATTACAAACTATTTAAAATATCTGAATGCACTAAAGACCAAAATAGCATTTCCAAAAAGAATGATTACTGCCAAGAAAATTGACAATCATGACAATATTTATAATTTACCAGACAATAATTTAGTGAATAAACATGATAAATATTGATTGGAAAAATAAGGCCATTAACAGCAAAAGTTTTTAGATTTCAACGAGCAAAACAAAATATTCTAAATCATTCTTAGTAAAAACGTGAGGGTGGAACCACCTTGAAGACACTATTATGCATATGCTCGCACCAGAATTGCGATTGAGAGTGTCAAAACTGCTCTGGCGCACCATCAATAAATCAACGACACTCTCTCTACCATTGTATTGAAACCAGCATTGGTAACCAAACATATTCATACAGATACAGACTACCATTCATCTCAGAAGTGAATAATACTGAAAACTATGGTGTTGAATTTCCAACAGGACTCCTTAATTTTTTTTATAAGACAAGGAGTGGTTTACATCATCTTGTCTTCGAATATGCTAGAAGTACAGGGACTTTTATGGAATTCATTGACATAATAGTCAAGTAAGATGTCAACATCCTGTCCAACCCTCTTCCAGCAAAGACAAAGCTGACCCTTTCATAACAGGCTGTATACAGGACGAGTTATTCCAGTAGGAACAGGTACAAATCTTACAATCTATTTTCATTTATTCTGAAATTAGGGGACCAACATTTGATACATTAGCTAGATTAAAAAAAGGGGGAGGGGGGTTGAAGGGGCATGTGAATATTCTTTTACACCTGACCTGTTTCTAAGACATCTTATTTATTTCCTACGGCAAAGTGCAAACAAATAATATATATCCTTATATACATTGTTCTGTCTTGGGTCCATTTGTTTAATTTGATTATAAAAAAGCAAGGGTCCGAGGGTTAGAATGGTCAAAATATTTATGTCCTTGTCAGCTACGGACAGAATTTTAATTTTCAAGCTATTAACCAGGGTACAATATATATTTATTTTCTGCTTAAAAAAAAATCAATTTATAGACCATAATCATGATAATAATCTAAATTTATTTCAACATGTTCAACATTTATATGTAGCAGGACAGGTTTTTATTCCCTTCCCCTAAGTTATATTTTCAGTTCTTACTGGAAGTTGTTCAGCTCTTTGTCTACTAAAAGAACTTTTATCTCTTGGAAAAGCCTCATACAAATACATGTTTTACATACAACATACTGTACATGTAACACTAGACAACTTTATCCAGAGAATAATATTTTTTAATGAACTAATAGGCCATGGAGACTAAAAAAATCAAAAGCATTGCAAACTTTTGTAAAGTTCTATTTTAGGACCCTACATGTACATGTATGTAGATTACTTCTAGAGCCCTTTTTAAAAGAAAAAAAATACATTTAAACTACATGCACAGTGATGCTACACTGCCCTACATTTCCTGTCTGATATATTTTATTTCATGTAAAACAAAATTGAACAATTATTTTATAGTTTAACACTTTTTATTTGTAGGGCTATGCAAGCAATGCTCAATTAAGATGAGTTTTGTAAAAGTGACAATAGCCAGGTCAAACTAAATACATGTATAGAAGAAGATATTGGTAAGATATTATTAACTAATATATCATGTATATTAATTTAACTGTTTGTATAATATGGTAATCATGCAAAGTATATGTAATCACTTATATAATAATTATACATGTACTACATGTACATCAGTTTTATTGAACATGTCTTTGTTAACTTGGTTTTCCCATTGAAAATCACTTAACTAATTTAATTTGTAGTACTATATTTGGCGGCTCCTATAGTTTCCATTCAATAACTAACAATGACTAATGAACTGTTCATACATTCCATTTCAAATATATAAGGGGGAGATATTTATTGGTACTTTTGAAGATATTTCACCTGTTAGATTAATTGATTGGTTGTTGGTTGCTAATATCCAATGGCAAATAGTTCATGCATGTTTACACAAATGGTTTAGGACAAGAACAAATTAAAATAAATACTTTTTTGGGGATCTCAAATATTTCCTTAATCTAACCATGTATTTAAATTTAAGATGTTGCAATTGGGCCCCATTTATATTGGTTCACATTGATTTCAAAATGGTCCCAATTTTTTTTTTTTATTTCTACAAAAATTGAATTCTTGAGGTTCTATGATATACAAAATGCAAATGTTTAATATTTAGATTTTTATACGACCGAAAAAAAATTTTGCGGTCGTATATTGGTATGACGTTGGCGTCGTCGACGTCGTCCGAAGACACATTGGTTTTCGCACTCTAACTTTAGTTTAAGTAAATGGATCTCTATGAAATTTTACCATAAGGTTCAATACCACAAAAGGAAGGTTGGGATTGATTTTGGAGGTTATGGTACCAACAGTTAAGGAATTAGGGGGCCAAAAAAGGGGCCAAAAATAAGCATTTTTGTAACTTTCAGACATAACTTTTGTGTTAATGTATGGATCTCTATGACATTGTACCACAAGGTTCCATATCACAAAGGGAATGCTGGGATTGATTTTGGGGGTAATTGCCTCAAAATTTTAGGAATTAGGGGCCAAAAAAAGGGGCAAAAAACAAGCATTTTTCTAGTTTCATGACAATAACTTGTGTGTAAGTGTATGGATCTTTCTGAAATTGTACTACAATGTTCCATATCACAAAGGAAAAGCTGGAATTGAGTTTGGGGGTAATTGCCCAAAACGTTTAGGAATAAGGGGCCAAAAATAAGTATTTTTCTAGTTTTCAGACAATAACTTGTGTTCAAGTGTATAGATCTCTCTGAAATTGTACTGCAAGGTACCATACCACAAAGGAAGGCTGGGATTGATTTTGGGGCTAATTGCCTCAAAATTTTAGGAATGAGGGGCCAAAAGGGCAAAAAACAAGCATTTTCTAGTTTCAGGACAATAGCTTGTGTGTAAGTGTATGGATCTTTATGAAATTGTACCACAAGGTTCCATGTCACAAAGGAAAGCTGGGTTTGAGTTTGGGGTAATTACCCTAAACGTTTAGGAATTTAGGGCCAAAAGTGGCCAAAAACAAGCATTTTCTAGTTTCAGACAATAACTTGTGTTCAAGTGTATGGGTCTCTCTGAAATTGTACTGCAAGGTACCATACCACAAAGGGAAGGCTGGGATTGAGTTTGGGGGTGATGAATCATAAGGGGGTTCAAAAAATTGGGGGGGGAGATTTTTTCTCCTTTTTTTTTCTTTAAAATTTTCCATTTTAGTGATTTTAAAAATTTTTTAAGTTCTTAGACCACATTCATTCTGTGTCAGAAACCTATGCTGTGTCAAATATTTAATCACAATCCAAATTCAGTGCTGGATCAAGCTTGAATGTTGTGTCCATACTTGCCCTAACTGTTCAGGGTTCGACCTCTGCGGTCATATCAAGCTGCGCCCAGCGGAGCATTTTATTAACTTTGGTCCGGTTTTCAAATTTGTCCACATTTTAAAGTCCAAAGGGTCCAAATTTTAACTTAGTTTAATTTTAATAAAATTGAACTCTAATTAGGGCAATGTATGGTTCTTTGATATACAGAAATAATCAAATATCCTGAATATAAATATGTACTTAGATACATTTATGATTTTGGTCCCAGTTTTCAAGTTGGTTCAAAAGGGTCCACAATTTAACTGTTTGATTTCAACAATAATTTTATATATGCTGAATCTAACCTGTATTTAGTTTTGGGCCCTGTTATGAAATTGGTTTACATTGAGGCCAAAGGGTCCAAAATTAAACTAAATTTGAAATCTCAATTTGATATTGGGGTTCTCTGATATGCTGAATCTATTAAACTATATAAAGATATACCATATTTATTCTGTGTTAGAAACCTATTCTTTGTCAAATATGTAATCCTATTACAAATTCAGAGCTGTATCATGCTTGAATGTTCTGTCCAAACTTGCATTTTTTCTTCATCTTCAACAAAATTTGTACTTTACTGAGATAACTGGTGTTATCTTTTTAAATGAAACTTTAATCATGACAATATGTGGATGATTTTCTGATGTCAAACGTTTTCAAGATGGCCACCAAGGATGGCAAAAAAAAGTTGTCAATTTTATTTCCAGTCAGTGGTATACATGTATATGAAATATAAAAATAATGTGGTAGGATTGCCAACAATGAGAACAAGTGACATAGTGGCCTTCAACAATGAGCAAGACCCATACTGCATATATATTCAGTCATAAAAGGCCCCAAAATAAGAAAAGTAAAAAAAATGAAAACTAACAGTCTGATTTATGTATGTATGTATGTATGCTTTGTGGTTTTCAGATCTAGACTCACAGCTAACCTTTCTGTCAACAACAACTGAACTCTCACAGCAGTCAGCATCAGATTGGGAGACTGATAATGCTTCTGACAGAAACAATTTCAACCAACCAAACAAGCAACAGAAACTTTCCAACTTTAAAACATCAGTTAAATCTTCCATGGGATTGATGTCTCAAAAAATAGCAGTTCATCATTTATGGAGATTTTAATGTTATGGATTTTCTTTTACAAGAAAGTTAATGTACACTTGCTTTATAGTAAAATCCTAGCCGTTCAAGTATAAAAAAACACATTCAACTTTATTGAAATTTGAAGATTCATATGACTTATTTGAATTCTGTTATTTCCCAGGATGTGATGTAGAGCCTTATAGGTACAGTAATCTTAACAGCTATCCAATTTCATTCAAAATTCTTTATACATTTTTCACTAGTATATATAGACTAAGTAATTTGTTTTTTTGTCTAGTTATCAGTCAGGGGTACTACTTAAACAAGTGATTTCAGAATCACTTCCTCGAGTGATTTTGACTGTGAAATATTCAAAATTTTCACACAGACTTTTTAAAATCACTGAAACAAGTAATTTTAGAAGTTAAAATGTAATCACTTCAATAAGTGTTTATAACATTTTCTTGATATTTTTCCCACAAGCTTGATTTTTTTATTGGTAAAAAGACAACAATTCCATTGAAAAAACAACTATGTACATGCAGAAATTGTATTTTGCTCGATAAGCCTGACACTTTTACAGTTTTTTTAAAATATGCAAAAGCTTGAATAATTTGTAGATCAGGTCATAACCTTGAAGTAGATCATTCTAACTCTAAAGAAAACCAATCAGGTTACCTAATATTGTTGATCTTTGTCTGATAGTAAGAGTAGTTAATGAATTTTTGATTACAGAAAAATTCCCAAGGGTACTTTCAAAAGCTTTAGCGCACTAACTTACTGCCCAAGCGCACTGGTGAAATTAATATACAAAGAAAAAGGGATAATTGATTTATGTAGGAAAATTATAGAAAAGATTGTGAAAATATGGAAAATCAATGAAATTAGCATTTGAAGATCAAAGAAAACATTAAAATCACTTAAATAGGTGATAACTGAATTTATCAAATCACTGAAATAAGTGATGATGAAATCACTTGTTTAAGTAGCACCCCTGACTGGTTATGGGAATTTTTTTTTAAATGCATTTATGATTTTCATGTTTGTATTGACCACATTGCAGCAACATAGATATAGGTACCTAGCAAATCTTGCCTTGTTAGCATACTAGGCTCGAAGGATCATAAAAAAATTTCCATCACTAAGTGTCTGTTAAAATCATCTCTACAGTCCAGCTATCGCGGATTCACCAAAACACGCGATTCCATGATGGAAATTAATTAAAGATCGTGGATTTCCGTGATGGACGCATTTAAAAGATCGCGACCTTTTACCTAAAAAATATCCAAATCTGGTCCGCGAAGTCCACGATGACAGTCGATTTACAGGATAAAACAATTTCTTTACTGATGCTAGCTGATACAATGTAGCTGTCTAAATGCGAGTGCAATGAGATAAGACAACGAGGTGTAATTGGGTCTACGTGCAGAATAATAACCAAAAAATGTTTTAAAGTTTTTTATTCATTAAGCAAATGTATGATGTGATTACTAAATACTTCTTATTCTGATTCACCGATAAAATATTTTAATTTCATCCTCCCGAAAAAGCTTTAAATTGTTTATTAAATTTGACACAAGCTACCTTTGTCGTACCTTAATTTGGATCTTATTGTGAGTTCAATAGATAAGCAACAAGGTCTAACTGGGTGTACATTTAGAATAAAAATATATTTGTTTTTAAAGGCTTACGCATTCATAAAAATATGTATGATGTGATAACTCATTTCTTTTATTCTGATTAAAAAATAATTTTAATTTTATCCTCCAATAAAAGTGGTAAAATGTTTAATAAATTTAAAACATGCTACCTTTTTGTACCCCAATTGAGAAGTTACAAAGATTACAATGCCTGTCAATCATTACCCGATGAAGGTTAATAAACACATGACCTGTGTCGGCCAACAGACACCTGCTGTTATAAACAAGTATGTGTCCGGTTTATATTTCAACAGGTAAACAGAAGTTGGTTAATAGAAATTGATAGGTGTTTTATTAAATTGTTGAATGATAGTTTAAACCAAGCTTCACATGCTCTTAATTTAGTCTTTTATGCAAACATTTATTTCAGGAGGATAATACGTCACTTGGATCGTCTGATTATTGTCTTTGATTTCATTTGAATAAAATACAGAATTTAATCCATCAACCCTTTTAATCTTTTTGCAATAGAAAAAAATACTGGTTGTTATTTGAAATAAAATTTTCAGCTTTTTTATGCTATAATTATTAAAACATGACCAAATTATTAAACACAATCTTTTTTACTCATTTTGGACTGGTTGGAAGTTGGTTGTAAAATGTCCAGTGACAAATATCTCGTACATTGTCGTGCAATTTCTGTAAGGGATGTTGCTGGTTAGCACGTTTATTTAATTAATGCCCCGGTCAACATACCCGTCTTTAAAATCCTGGGACTGTTAGAGAACAGGAGAGTTATGAAATAGAGTTTAAAGGCATTTAGTATACATACAAAGTTGAGCACTACAAGACATGGTTTAGACCCGGGGTTAATACTTATATGATGCAATGGACAGACTGTAAATTTGAATAATTATTTTCTGCATGAATAAGTTTGTGTCATATTGGATGATAACGGTTTAAACATTATGTATATAAGAAGAAAAAAAAAATGGTGGAAAACATGTTTGTCGTACATGTATGATTTGCCAAAAAATAAGCTTTAACAAACTTAGTGGGGTATATTGTATATATAGTGCTGGGCAGACAAAAAGACATATTTTGTAGTAATATAGCGTAGAGGAAGAGACAGAAGTTGGACTGGGAGAAGAGCTAAGTTTATTGTATTTAATTTAATGCAACAATTTCAAATATCTTTTTGAAAGATATGTGTGGTCCTGAAAAGGACCGTTTGTAATCTTTGTGTAAACTGTATACACCTCAAAGGACGTCGAACTCTAGCTCTTGATAATGGGGGTCGTCTGCTGGTGGGTTGTTTTCAATCTGGACAGCAGCAAGTGCAGGTCTTTGTTTCTTTGGTTGTCGACGCAGCATCTCATTGACAGCATTGATGACATTGGTCCGGAAGATGTCTTCCTGACGGACCTCAGGGTACATCCGAACTGTGAATTGCCGGATTATCTCTCGCCTGGCTGGGTCCAGCTCACGCTTACCATGCTTTCCACCACCATTCCAGTTGTAGAAGTAGCGCAGGTTGTCCAAAACCTTTTGGTTAAGGCAGCCGCAAAATTACCAGCGCTCTTTGCCGAAATCTTGATTCTTGTCAGCTCCTCATTTGGAAGGTTGTACAAGTCTGGTATGGCAGGTACCTGTTGGTCGTCTACTACTGCTGCTGGAATGGTGGGCCTATGTTGTCTGGCTAAAATCTGGTCTTGTTGGCTCGCCAGTCTTTTATGCATAACTTCCAGCTCTGTTAACCTACGGAGGCCTGTATCAACTTTTTTGTTCAGAGTATCAAGGTTTTTCTGGATTGATGTTACTGCAGAACCTATTGCTGCTAGTGCAGACATTACAGGACCGAGATGACTTGAAGTATGGGTTGGTCTGGCTGGTGTAAAGGGCGATACTAGCGGTGGAGTTGGTGCTGTCGGATTTGGACCACGGATGGAAACTGGAGTACTAGAAGTTGGTACAGGTAGGGGGACTGCTGGTTGTGTCTGATGGGAACTTTCAGCAGATACTGGTTGTTGTGTAGTGGCAATGCGACGTCTAGGTGGTCTGAGGACTGGTAAAGGGTCGTAAAACCCGGCGGAGTGACAACCTAATCACTCTTGCTGCCGGTTTACCACTTTTGGTAAGGGTCGTACAGTTTTGGACCTGGAAGCCTTTGGTCTGCTTGGTGTTTGTCGTATTGGACCTGATGGTTTGAGTGCTGGTTTTTGGTCTGTCTTTTCTTTTGGGTTGAGCTCTCTCGACAGGTGGGCTTGAAGGATCATCACTCTCGACTGCAAGAAAACCGGTTGTCCTGCTTTGCCTTTTCTACTAGGGCTGACATTGCCGCGTAGTCACCAGAACCAAGGATGACGGCACTAGCGTACTCTTCTCTGTTCCACTTGACTTGGTAAATTTCATTTACTCTTATTCTGTCTTCTGTTGCTATGTGGACTCTTTGGCGTACCATGACACCCCCACAGTTAACAAATCTGACAGCAAAGTCAGATTGCTCTCTAGTTAAGGCACGTAAAGACATTGTTGTAGTAAATTAATTGGTATTTTAGCTAACGGATAACTGAAATGATAATATTTTTTGTTGGCTTCCGTATTTATTGCTAGTAAATTTGGCACCGCCCAGTTGAAGATTTTTAATGATTCCATAAATTTCATTGGTGGAAAACCAAAATTTACCCCAAAACACGTGCACTGCCTTGACACGTTACTGTGTATTACAGATGATTTCGAAGAGGCGACACTATGTCTGGCTGAACACCTGTGCTTCAAAAGTTTGTGAAAAGATTTCAAACTATAGAATAAATATAAAATTTTTACTAATTTTTTTAAACTCCGCAGTCTTCTGTGGCTTTATAGTATTTTGGAGGTACAAATGTATTTGCATGAATAAAAAGAAGTGTGATACGCTAGTTTTACACCTGAATTAAAATATGCCTTAATTATGACTATAAAGATTATAATAATTATTCTATATCAAAACAAATTTTCTCTTTCATCTTCACAACAATAGTATTCAAAAATAAATGTATTACTTCATTAGTTTTCTGTCAAACTGGATGTCTATTCAAGGTCCGTATTGACTAAAATATGTATTTGATAGATGTTGATTTTAATCGATTGATTGAATTAAAAATGTATGGTTGCTCGTTTAACCTTCAGTGACAAATATTAAATGTATATTCTGCGAATGAAAAAATACACAACTGATACAATATATATGCAGGGTAACCGGGATTAAAGGCTGGATGTTTGAAGTCGCGTGAGAATGAGAGTACATGTATGTTGTTTGGTTAAAATTTACAACTGACCATCTATTGACACCTGCAATTTTCAAAAGGTTTTATTGACTTCTCTTCTGATAAAGTTATTTGCAGAAGGAAAATTTCTTTCAGTTGCGTCATTTAATAACTAAGAGAATGACTATCTTTGTAAAAAAGTAAGTTGTATAAGAAGCATAAAGATCAAATTAATAGAATTTTTTTTAAATAAATTCCGACAAAGGTGTGTACAAGAATTTAAACGTTTTCAATTAAAAAAATGGAAAGTAAATTCTGCAAAAATGCATCTGTATTTTATATGTATTACCATTTGTTACATTTACGTGTATTTATAATATTCTTACAACCGTGAGAATTTTTTGGAAATTGTTTACGATGACATTTTCGGGTATTGATCAGCTAAATACCTGTATATTATAGGTACATGTACATTTACCTGGTTGAAGTCCGTTGACCAGTTCGTTTATTTCCGGGGGCAGTATATTGTCATTTGCTGGTATATTGTGCAATTAACTGGGTTTTATGGCTTGATATTTCTCAAGTTTACCACCTAAAGAAATTTATGAATTCGCTGTCACATGTTGATTTCTTATTAAAATACCAACTGTTTGATGAAAAATTATCAGTTTCATCGTAACAATGGGCAGAGTAGACGACAAAATCAAACAAGAAATCGCAGTACTGAGAAAGTCGGGCAACACCATCCAAGCAATTACTGGAATATTGAGGACCAGGGGCCATAACATTTCGCGTCATTCCGTACGGTACTGGCTGAGAGCCTATGACAGGGGTTTTATTTCCGAGCTTGGTGTTCATGTCCAACCAAAACAAAGGACCTTCAGAAAAGTTTCTGAGAGAGACGCCGAACTCATCAAAGAACTTATCAAGTCAGACTTTTCCATGTCAAGCAAGCAGATCCACAAAGCCCTAGTTGCAGATGGTGCCAACATGAGTCTGTCGCTCACCAAAATAGCCATCGACGCTGCAGGTTTCACCCATTCACGACCGCGGTATGGCCAGATGGTGAGAAGGGCAAACAGACTAAAACGTGTTGATTTTGCCAACACCTCATTGACGAAAATGACGACTTTGCAGACATAATCTTCTCTGATGAAAGTTCCATACAGACCTTCCAAAATAAGACCAATTATTACAGAGAAAGATTCTGCTCAATGGTTCATGGAAAGCCGAAACATCCACTGAAAGTCCATGTTTGGGGTGTCATAAGTCGGAGGGTCCGTCAAAACTGACCATCTTTGAAGATATAATGGAAAAGAATTTTCACCAACTCCATTTTACGGGACAACCTTCTTTCTTATGTTCGGGTAAAGTTTCCTGATGGGCACAGATTCCAACAAGACAACGACCCTAAGCACAAGTCAAAAATGGCAAAAGAATTTATGAACGACAACGGCATAAATTGGTGGAATATATGGCCTTCCAGAAAGTCCTGACTTGAACCCCATAGAAATGGTATGGAATCAGATGAAGCGTCATGTTGCCCGTGTAGACCCAAAAACAAAAGAGGAGCTTGTCAACACTTTACAGACCTTTTGGTGCGAAATGATGACAGTAGAGCAATGCAACATGTACATTGATCATATATACAAGGTTGCACCTGTATGTGTCTTGATGAATGGAGCAGCAACTGGTCATCTGCCCGACAAGATTTTTCCTGAGAGGACAAGGGGTAAATCGCTAGCATATTTTAACAATAAGCTGAAGACTGACCCAGATGTAATCAAGCGATTGAAAGGTCTGCAGTTCCAGTGATAAAGCCTCTGTTAACTCAGTTGTAAAACGGCCCTTTTCAGGGCCACCAAATATTTCAAAAAGATTCTTTATTTGTTGTAACAATTTTTTAAAACAATAAAAATCAATATGAAAAAGTGACCATGCATACAAATATAGAAGATGTGGTATGCTTGCCAATGAGACAACTATCTATCCAAGACATAAAGTAGAAAATATAAAAAAATAGATCACAGTACATAACCCATTCAAATTTTAATCTTCATCCTTTCAGACTTGTAACGAAATTATCAAAGAATTCAAATTCACCAGTACATTTCCCTTCTTAAATATATTGACTCGTTATTAATTTTTTTATTGCTGTCCCTCTATTCTTATTTTCTACGATCTTTCATTGTTAAATCGCATGTATTAGAGTTAGAACACTTTAAAGTAGTGAAAAGTTGAAATATGAAAGAATATATTCAAAAAAAAAATATACACACTAAAAAAGGGGGACATACCCACAAATGCCCGTGATTCAAAGAAACAATAATTTCTAATTATAATAGAAACTTTCACTAAAAAAAAACATGAGCATGAACATTTTGTCTACATAAGTACATGAAGGATTTACAATGTTAAGCACACGCCCCATTTTCAATATCAGACGATTTTTCTGTACAGGTTATATTGAACTGTCTATTCTGAGTATGCACTGATATATTGGTCATTGGACGTTTAACCATCAATACGGTAATCCCTGTGAAATGGTGAGCAGAAAGATGTTTGTATAACAAGTGTCTCTATTCGTCTTTGCTGATGTCCTTTTCGGTTTTTTAAACATACATGCACCATACAATAATCAGTTACAACAAAACAAAAAGATGTGTCTCCACGATAAAACAATTCACTTAAAAATCACCAGATGTCAGCCCTTCCTTATTTTTACGTAGTAAAGTGTTTTTCAAAAATATGAACTGAATCATTTGTCAATTGACATTAAGCAATCAATAATCGAATGCGATACATTAAGTGAGCCTATAAAATGTACATAATTGTATACAGCGTGACATTGAAAATCCGAATGAGCTGTATCAATAATTATTTATATTTTCCCTTTTTTCAAGAATTCACGTTTGTAAAACCCACACAAAACCATACAACCTTTCAATAAGCCCGATTTGTAAGTCAAGTATCATTTTATTGATAAAAATGAATATCACATTTTAAAAATTACGATTTTTTTTCTACGGTAACAATAAAATAAAAAAATAATTAGTCACAGGATTTTAAACTAGAACTACTACAGTCTTAGATATTTTCTAAAAACTGTCTGTTGAACTTTTTTTTATTGATAATTAATAACTTGTAACATTAATGATTTTACGAATCTCAAACAATTTTCAATTTACAAATTTCTAAAGATAATAAGTTCAAAATCAGTCAATATAATGTAGCTCCTCCTTCCACATTCGATTATTACCTGAACACCCGTTCATTGGTTTAAACTTCTCGTATGACTTTTGTGTATGCATCACCTTTCAGACAAGTGAACACACGAAAGACCGCCCCATGTCAATCAAACTTTACCTGAGCTTGAATAGAAATAACAACAGGACAAGAGGATTAATTACGGGCCAATGTGATTTTAAATAACAATACACACAACCAATAAACTGACAAATATATTGTTTTCTCGCTATTAGCTTTTATCACCACAATTAATTCTCATGCACATTCATTGTAACAATAATTAAACGTTATATTTTATCGATAACATAAAATTCAGCGTTATTACAATATATATTCTATTGATTTCCACGAAGGTCCACGATAAAAAATTGACCTGTCCGCGATCATAATGGACTTTTCGCGGCATATTATAGGTGAAAATATAATTTCCCCGTCGCGATAGTCCGCGTCTTTAGATGGACTTTGCGGGAATCATCTTGTCGGGAGTGTATGTTGTAACTATTTACAGTTTTCTCTTTTAAAGCATTATCCTAATAACTTTAGAAGAAGTATATATATATATATATATTGATAAAAACTATCAACATGACAAGATCTAAATAGTTATACCCAAAATTTTTCTGAAAAATTGAACATAACATCAATGAGCTATTGTCCCTGAAATGTGTAAATTTACAAATTTTCACAGTTTTCTGCTACTATCCGACAGCTATATCAATATGTTATAAGAATAAATTGCAAAAGTGGTCAGAAGAAACTTTTTCTTTAGTTTGAACTTATTCTGAATTGTTTAACTTCTTATTTTAAATTTTTTGCTTTTGAAATATGTGTTTTTTATCGTTTTTACATGTTTTAGGTGCACAATTTGTCAATACGAGCTATTTCAGCTCCTGGGAGCCTCTAGATTTATAATGAATAATTTGTATTTATGTATGATTATTTTTTTAATGTATTAAATGAAACATTTATTATTCTTTTCCATTTGTTGTTATACTTATTTATAAGTCCATATCCTATCATATGTCAGATTTTACAAATTAGATTGCAAAATTGAGAAAATTTGAATATGCAGGCTACCCCATTTTGTTGTGGCATATACCAGACATCAACATTATTTGCCGAGCTTGATTTTTTTTTTTGATTGGGTATATATAGTTATACTTTGCGATAAGATATGTTGTTTTACAATAATAAACGGGTCTTGGAGTATTTTGGCTCTGAAAGATGACCAAAATCAGCCATTTTGGACATGAAGCTGAATAAGACATATTGATATGGTTAGATTATACATACACTTAATAGACAGCATTGTTATTTCTTTGCATTCTTACACTTAAAGTGATGTATTATGAGGAACAACTATCAAAAAATTATTATTGTTGCCATATTTTTTTATTTAAACCAGCGAAATATGCCAAAAAAGGCTTATTTTTGCTGTTTTCGAGCAATTTCATCTGTTGAAAGATGGCACCTAACAAAATCCAGATCAGTTCAATATTTTCCCAAAAAAATTTGTGTGGTTATTAACATTACTAAGGTGCACCAATGTGCCAAATATGAACTCATTTGGCAAAAGTGACATTCGGACGGTTTTGCATGGTTTTCTGGCAGATTGGCTTTTAAATAAAACTTTATCAGACGAAATACGAAATAGAGTTACGAGAAAAAATTGTGCATTTAAATAACTATACAAACAAACAAACAAAAAAGCAAATAATTATAAAGGAGAAAAATGTAAAATTTCAAAATTAATTAGATTTTCACAGCGATCGCTGTAAAGGACATAGGTTTAGGATCATTTCCTAACAAGTTCGACAAAAAGTGGCTCTCTTAAATACACTTGTCTATATCTTTTTTCTCGTTACTAAACACCTTCTCCTTTCTGCTAGTAGTTCACCGCACCGAACTACAAGTGATGGTGGAAGGTTCGGTACCACTCTGTATCCGCTTCCTGTAAGCAGCTTTGTTGAAGCAGTAA
This sequence comes from Mytilus coruscus, assembly GCA_017311375.1. Taxonomy (NCBI): domain Eukaryota; kingdom Metazoa; phylum Mollusca; class Bivalvia; order Mytilida; family Mytilidae; genus Mytilus; species Mytilus coruscus. Next base: position 48,097,829 of record CM029606.1, on the reverse strand, counting down.
GGATTTCATCTCGATCTAACAAGTTTGATAGCCTTAGGATGATATTGCGTTTTTGTTCAGGACCATTTGGCAGTTTATGAACTGCTGTAAATAGCATACTTTAACCAGTGCAGATTCCATCCAATCCCCTTTTTTATCATTATTCAGCTAGTTTCTGACTATTTTATTGGGTGACCTGAGAGGATTCATTAACATTTTCCTGGAGCCCACGGATAATGAGATTCTATTTTCTTCCCCACACCTCCAATTTAAGACGCTCAATTGCCTCCTCAGCTATTTTTGCCTCTAAGTTTGAGATTTGGGAGTTAAAAAAAGAGTTGCAAAGGATATTCAAACTTATAGGTTGCACTTTGTAAATACAGCTGTTTTTCAAACCACGCCTCTTTTGGGGAGATATTTAATATTCATAGACAATTAATTTTGTTTACGTACTGGTTCCCGGATATGATCTCTATGTTTCATCTCATAGAGACATAACTTGGGAATGTTACCAGTAAATATACATATTCATAGTGATCAAGTTGAAGTCTGTGGAAATCCTTAAGTCAAGGTTGGGGTAGTATAGAAATTTAATGTAAGTTTTAACTCTTAGAAGTTCGGGGCATATAAACGTTGAAAATATGCCGCACAGCCCTATATTTTGACCTTTGAAAAAAATAGTAGTGCATATAAACTTTCCATTCTAGGATATATTTTTTTTCAAAACTTCATAGTAAAAGTGGTACAGTTTTAGCCGTGAAAGGAGTTCCTATGGGAAATTGCATTGTTGATATTTACAGAAATGCAACCTATATTGGGTTAAAAAAGGGAACATACAGAATTTCACCAAATCTGGTTCATCTCAGGGATTTTAATGAAATTAACTCACATATGAAGTTTTATAAATATTTCATGAAGATTGAGAAAATCCTGGGCCTTAACTATGATGACTCAGCATAAATTCACAGTTTACAGAATGCATAGTTTAGTTAAAGCCCTGAATGCAAAATAAATTCATTATATGTGCATATTAGTAATTTAAATTGTTAAGAAGTGCTTATATTTACTCTTCGCAGTCATTGAAACTCATAGATCCTTCCTGAATATTATTAGTGGGGTGTTTTATCCTGTCGATAACCCAAAAGTAAGCCGTATCACCTAAATGTGCTTTTTATGATCACGGCATAAAAAATACAAGCTAGAAATACAAAAATACCTCAATAAAACTTACAACAGTGTGTTCTATCCTAAATATGCACTAAATATTCCATATTGCTAGAAACAGCAGAAAAATTTAGGAAATTTGAGGACCCAGGGGCCAAAAACAGAGAAAAATGCCTACCCCTGGGTCATGAAACAAATAATTTAACTTGTAAATGCTATGACTTTATTATTTTAAAGGTCTTTTGTATAGAAACCAATAACTGTACTTGGAAGTTATGCAAAATCAGATGTTAGCAGTCATTTCTATAAAACTTTTAGTGAATTCATACACCAGACTGGTATCTTCATGCATACAACTTTTGCAAATATGGCTTTGTTTAACCACTTCTAATTGATATATTAGCTAAATTATGTTAGATATATGGTAAGAGATGATACTGTTGTGACAAGATTTCTTAACTGACCATTTGAGGCAGTAATTGTGAACTTTCATTGACAAATAGGCATACAGTAAGATGTGGACTGGAGACAGAGGCAGGATTGGACACTTTATATAATCTTTAATGTTGGAATGATTAGCTGCTAAACATTACATTTATAGTGTTCTGAAATGCTTTAACTTTGTTATCAAAATAGTTTCAAACAGGTTCTAGACATTTCATGACAGAAAACATGCTCATAGGGTAAGCTGGTAGTAATTAAAGTCTTGTTTTCAAATTCTGTTAAAATTGATACAGGGTGGGGGTATAAAATGTACTGTAAAGAAAACTTTGAGTATATGCAGTGATTTCTTTCAGGCTATAATTCTGAGATATAAGTATTGTTGTGAGAAAAGTGTTTTAGAAAGATTTCTATTGGAATAAATGTTAGTATAGGTTGCACTTTGTAAATACAGCTGTTTTCAAACCACGCCTCTTTGGGGAGATATTTAATATTCATAGACAATTAATTTTGTTTACGTACTGGTTCCCGGATATGATCTCTATGTTTCATCTCATAGAGACATAACTTGGGAATGTTACCAGTAAATATACATATTCATAGTGATCAAGTTGAAGTCTGTGGAAATCCTTAAGTCAAGGTTGGGGTAGTATAGAAATTTAATGTAAGTTTTAACTCTTAGAAGTTCGGGGCATATAAACGTTGAAAATATGCCGCACAGCCCTATATTTTGACCTTTGAAAAAAATAGTAGTGCATATAAACTTTCCATTCTAGGATATATTTTTTTTCAAAACTTCATAGTAAAAGTGGTACAGTTTTAGCCGTGAAAGGAGTTCCTATGGGAAATTGCATTGTTGATATTTACAGAAATGCAACCTATAAGTCAAGAATAAACTGACAACGCCATGGCTATAAAAAGAAAAAGACAAACAGACAAACAACAGTACACAAAACAACAAAGAAAACCAAAGACTGATCAACACGAAGTCCACCAAAAACTTGGGTGATCTCAGGTGCTCCGGAATGGCATGCAAATCCTGCTCTACATGTTGCACCCATCGTGTTGCTCATGTAAATACAAACCTCCTGAGATGTCAAATCGGTAGGTCTTACTCGTGGGAAGGAGACGAGATTGTGGTTACGACAATTGGAACATATCCGTCGTTCAACTTCAGCTTTACCACTTGGAACTCTTGGTTTTATAGATTCCTTTTGAGCAGCAACCCTCTATCAAGGAAATAATGATAGTAAACTCAAGCCCTGGAATATCGTATCAACTGGGATGTTCTGATGCTCTCCGTTAGCAAAATCAGCCTGTTTTTCCAGTATTTTGACACGATCATCAATTTGGTCTTGTTTTACCTTCAGTTTTTCAACTTTAGTGTTTATTTATACTTGTAGTTTCTGAAAACATTTTCCAATGTCGGCAAAATCGTTACACTCGTAGTTGGCATTGTTTTTTGTGATTTATAACAAATAGACATAGGCGGGAATTGACGATACAAGACTGGTTAATACAAGAGAAAATTAAATTAAAGTCACCTCTTTCAGTGTATAAATGTTATACTTGACGATCCAGACGCTTTGTAGAACTACTCTATCTAAGCGAAATGTTTTATATTAAGCAGATACAATCAAATTACCAGGATCAATTTTCTTCACGTTTAAAACGTTTACCACAACATGGCTGTCAATCAAAAGTCGTAATTGGAATTTTGATGAAAAAATAACAAATTTTGTTCAAAAATTTTAAGATCAACAGCCAGTAATTGTACTTTAATCAAGGTATTACTTCCATCAGTCAGCAGGTTACCTATAATTTCTTTGGCATTTCTTTTTATGCAGTCTGTGTTTATGCTTTAAAAAGATTAATGCTTTTTCGGTCTCGAATCGTTTAGACGGTAGAGTACCTTATTAAATACATTTTACTCTTAAAACGCATTATGTCATCGCAGACATCTGCATTACATGTTTTCATTGCCATGAAGCTGTTTCTTCAAATGTTAGTGGCATATAAATTAATAATTGTCTCAATGACGATCATACCACATTTGTTTTTGTTATAAGGAACTCCTGGTTGTGACGATTTTAGAAATGCTTTATCATGTTCAATATGACATATTCTGACAAATAACATATTATGTTGATTTATTGAATATTATGAAATTTAATAGGTTGGTTGCACAACAAATTTTGTAAATATTGTATTAACACCTTAACCATTCTTGTTGGTCATTTAAATGTTGACAAATTTATCTTAACTAAAAATAAGTACACCTGGTGTATGTTTTGATTGGCTGATGGCAATATCTTTCATCAGTAAAATTTGATGTACATTAAACGGTAAAAATCACAAATCCACAGAGGCAACACGTTGCAATTGTTATATATTTTAATTACGGGTAAGTACAAGTATATAAGTACATACGGAAAAATGCACAAAATTTCAATTACTTTTAAATAAAATGTATTTTCCTTCGCAATCTTGCAAGCTCTGACTACAAAATTGTATCCATTAATTATAGTTGGTTGTTTGAACGGTTTATACATTATACGTCGTTTGCTTTTAAAATACGTTACCGTTTTCATTTACACGACGAATACAAATATTTGCGTTCTATATGGAAAATCTTGCTAACAGTTGTTTCTGTAAGGGTACTGCAAAGTACCGTATCTAAAATACTTCAATAGTTCTTTTTCTAATCTGTAATAAAATAATATTTCACTGTCTCGATGTCTTTTTAACAACTTCTTTATGTGTAAACTTAAATGTCCTTTGTAACAAAACGAAACACCGAAATAAATCATACCTGTCAAACATTGTCCGTGCTAAATCAGGTTTAATCCACAGGTTTCTTCGGGAAATGCCTGTGCCATGTCAGGAATATGACAGTTGTTTACCATTCGTTCCATTCGTTCGTTGAAACCGTTTGCTTTGTCAGTTTTCATGGACTCCCCCTTTTTTTTTAATTTACCTTGGATTTCGGAAATTTGTTATACTTTTTAGGTATATGAAATAAAGTATAGTATCTTGAAAATCGATGCAAATGGATGTATAGGTAATATATAAAGGCAGCAGTAGTATACCGCTGTCCAATAGTCATAATTCAATTAAGCAAAAACAAATCCGGGTAAAAAACTAAAACCGAGGGAAACGCATCAACTATAAGAGGAAAACAACGGAACAACAGAAACACTGAACTACAACGAAACAAGTGAATTGATTGTAAATGTAATCACGTTTGAGGGCAATTGATTCTACCTTTGTACTAGTCACAGCCATGAACTTCGAAAAATGTGATTAGGGTACTATTGCGGTTGGTGCCGTAGATAGTCAGAATTTGTTTTTGTTTGTACCAAGCGTATTGTGCGTCTCAATACTTGTTTGTCATCAAAAATTCAGATAATGTTTCATGTGTCTCATAGCGTCTAATTGACGTAATAATTGTTACATAAAGGAAGGTTGTCATCGCATAACATTCTGGATCAATCACAGGATCAGACTACTGCTTTACATATATTATTATATTTTGATAACGTCATTGGTAAAGATGTTAATGATTTTAATGTTAAGGTGAAAGGAAAAGTCTGAATATGAGGTTTTTCTCAAATGCAGACGCCAAGGTTTTTTGGATGTTTTTCAATGAAATCCCATTTAAGTAGTGCAAATACGTTACATTTGTTATATAACTCTCATTGTCTACGTCAGCAAAATTAGAAAATCGGCATTTCTAATGATAAAACTGATTAAATGTTGAACGTTACTGGTTGATAAAGTTGTTAAAAAATGTTTGACTTGACAATATATGTCGCTAGTTTGAAAATTATGACTGTTGGATTCTTGATTTAAATCCTGTCAAATGCAGAATCTCAAATAAAATTGAGAATGGAAATGGGGAATGTGTCAAAGAGACAACAACCCGACCATAGAACAGACAGCAGCAGAAGGTCACCAACAGGTCTTTAATGCAGCAAGAAATTCCCGCACCCGGAGGCGTCCTTCAGCTGGCCCCTAAACAAATATATATACTAGTTCAGTGATAATGAACGCCATACTAAACTCCAAATTGTACACAAGAAACTAAAATTAAAAATAATACAAGACTAACAAAGGCTAGAGGCTCCTGACTTGGGACAGGCGCAAAAATTCGGCAGGATTAAACAGGTTTATGAGATCTCAACCCTCCCCCTATACCTCTAGCCAATGGAGAAAAGTAAACGCATAACAATACGCACATTAAAATTTAGTCACGAGAAGTCTGAGTCTGATGTCAGAAGATGTAACCAAAGAAAATAAACAAAATGACAATAATACATAAATAACAACAGACTACTAGCAGTTAACTGACATGCCAGCTCCAGACTTCAATTAAACTGATTGAAAGATTATGTCTTCATCATATGAATATCAGGCACAATCCTTCCCGTTAGGGGTTTAGTATCATACCATCATAACATTTATAAGAAGAACATAACCCGTGTCATGCCAACAACTGGTTTTTAAATAAATGTGTTTAGTTCCGATGCAAAGACCCTATAAGTGAATCAATACTAACGCCAAAATATGCAATCTTTAATGATCTGACAACAGTATTGTAACTATATCCCTTCTTAATAAGTCTATTTAAAGATTAGCTTCTGAGGTGAATACTGACATTTTTGTGCTTTATAAAGAATATTTCCATAAAAAATTGGATGTGAAATACCTGAACGTATAAGAAGTCTGCATGTTGAGCTATATTTACGAATGATGTCCTTATACCGATGATAACATTTAGTAAATGTTTTGACTAGTTTGTGATATCGAAGTTTGTTTCATTTTATGCAGAATTGTGAAGATAACATTATAAGCCTGGTGTAAACTTCCTTGCATTTACATACTGCTAAATATAGACAAATCAATACCATAATTAAAATAAAAGCTAACTTTGTGAAATAAGACATCACAAAACACGAACTTGCCATTGGCAACACGTATGGTGATATATGTAGAGCAGGATCTGTTCCTATTATCTTATTTGCCCATTGTGCATTTGTGTTTTGCAGTCGGCTGTACTAAACACTAAATGTCAATGTTGATAACATCGTGAATAATGTAGATTCAAGAGACATTGAACTTCTCCCTCCCTTTAATTGTTTGAGAAAGACAATGGCAAATTTTGATAGTACTTATAAGCAACAACTGATCCTTCAAAAACTTTCCGATGGATCTTTTGAGAACATCAAAGCATTCCTAAAGCTTGTAAATTCGGGTTTGATTAAGAAAAGGTCAAATATTTTGTATCTATAGTGATGTACATTAAACGTAAACCAGATGTTATACTACTTATAGTTTATTAAATGGGATTTTGAATTAACAATCTTCTGTCATTATGTTTAATGATAGTCGAAACACAGCAATTTTCTAATTATTGAACACCGTTTAAGAAAATGATATAAGCTTTGTCAAATATTATATATTGATGAATCATGAATGAAATATTAGCCACTTGACATTAAAAAAACAAATAATCAATCAATTCAATATAACATGTATAAATCACGCGCAGTCTAACAGTAATTCAAACTGCACTTTGAAAATCCACTGTGACTGTGAAGGAAAATCATCTGCAGCTTCGTAGTAAGTAGTGTCGTTGTCTTTCTGTTCAATCACAGGTGTACATTAACTATTGAAATGACTTTATTTTTACTTTGTATTGATACTGTTCAAAGAATATTTGGTTTTCAAATCGTCTTTAACATTTTGCAACCCCGTAGTCTTTTTCTTGTGGAATGCTTTAAAACATTGTGCTCTGACATCACTTTAGTTATATTTACATTCTAACCTTGCATATCAAACACACTTCTAGTAAGACAAATATCTCCTTCAACGGTATATCTATATACGTTGTAAATATTGTTTGTACATACAATCAAATCAGTGTTAGTTATGCAAGATTCAATCTCATTTCTTTACATCTTCCCGTTTGTATGAAATTCCTTTATTGTGAGTCCTCATTTGAATAATGGAGATAAATAATATAGGAATACTGTACTAAGTACTAATCATTTAGGTTGTGTATGTTTAAGTTATTGAAATATTGCAAAGAGCCCTGTACACTATGTATGTAGTTTAGGACAAAATACTGACCCCTAGATATTTGAACTTGTTTAATATCTAGGGGTCAGTATTTTGTGTTACTTATTTTCAGAATGGTTTAGGTTATAGATTTTTTGCCTTGCCTATCTGCATAGAATATGTGTGTATCTCTTTTGAAATATTTTTGGTAAATTGTAATAAGTCTCAACCTCCGATTGCAAGTGCACTAGTTATACTATATATTTCGTCAAACTTTCATTTGTTATATTATTAAGTTAACTTCAAGATCATACAATTATCTTACACAGATCTTTGTAACAGTAATATTATTTTTTGGGAGTGTGTTCAAATTTCATAGTAAAACTATGACAGAAGCTTTTTGTATGCTTTGTGAGATAATGTCTTTAAAATATATTCTTAATATTTCTAGATAATTTAGTGGAATCTGTTTTGCAGTTAAGTATACATTTTTAAAGACATGAACAACATTGTTAAACTTCCTGGAATGATTTGAAATTTACAATAAGCTACTTGAAGAACAAGAGATAAAATCTGAAGAAAAAAGTTCATTTTTGTTTTATGACACAAATGAATTGTAACCAATTTGTAAGTAATTTATTGTACCAACTTAGTTAATGAAAGGGGAGCTATGTTGTATTTTTGTCTATTAGTAATGACATTTTATTTGAGAAAATCTGATTAATTTTAAAGAATAAACTATTTAGAATACTCTTCTCCAGAATGGCAATACTTTATTTTTTCAAAGAGCAAATCAAGATTTGATTATTCTCTTCTTGGCCTCATTGTGAGGTATGTGCATCTACTCCATAGAGTATAAGAACATTTGATCAGTTGATCATTTGAGTAAATGGTATAAATAGGTATTAAAAAGAACTGACACAAAGAGAGCACACAATCGTGATACACATTCAGGTACATGAAGCACGAAAACAAATAGTCATAAATGTAGGTCAAAGTATGATTTCCAAATCAGTGTGAATAAATAAGATTTTCAAAATCCTGAACACAAATGTGTTAAATCTGGATATTCGAGAAGTGTTATGAGAAGTTTAGCATTTTTATATTCATTTCACATATACGATATTTATTGTCCCTTTATTGAAGTGATAAATTAATAAAACTTCACACTAATTGTTTCCAAGTTAAGATGCGCGTCAATGACGATTTTTGTATTTCAGTTTGATACATATACAGAGGAAACCAGGATTGTTTCTGCCTTAATCCTATTCAAGATGGAACATAAAAAAAAAATCCCAAATTGGCAACAACAAGCTATCAATCGAATTAAACCTTAGAGTAAATTATAGTTTGTACTTTTATCAAGGAAAATAAAGACCTTACATACATGTAGGTCTTTATTTTATGCGTCAAGTATATTTCATTGAAACTTAGTATTGTCCGGGTTGATTCTAGGAAAGAATGACCTAAAGCTTTGAAATACAATTTGATCGTTAAAAATGGAACTGAAGTGTTCAATTGAACGCGAGAGACATATCTGGATGTTATTTAAGATTAAAAAAGTCTATACACAGTTAGGAATACATGGAAAGGGCAACTAAGAGTAATATTTGTAGCTAGGCAATACCCTAAGACATGTGTATGGGGAATTACTATGGAAGGTATACAACTGACTCGTGCAATAAGCACATTATATTAGAAAAGCTGTATGTCCAGTTTTATGCTATTATGACCCGAGTAGCATGTAATGATACATATCATGTAATATATTGTTTGCCTCTTTGTATTTATATTCGTGCAATACCAATGGATATTTTATTTATTGTAATTTTTGAAGTGTACGGAAGTTGAGCACAATCAAGGTCTTTTCGTGACCCTGTAATAAAAAACAATACGCATTGTGAGAAACATTATATATTAGTCATTTAAAACATACACAATTATGTTTCGTAAGATACTTTTATTGTTATATAACTTTTCATCTCGAAAACAAGCCTAATATTTCTTTATACATTCACTACTGTTTAGGGTAAGCAGCTGCGTACCCATGTTTGCTTACATTCCTTCTACGAAAAGAGCTTGTAACTATGAAAACCACCAATGCGAACAGCCCTATAATAAATAAGTGTGAAGTATTTAAAGGTTCCTCTCTGGTACCATTTCATTTTCCCACAAATTTTCCTCATATCTTTCAAGAATAGATCGTCGCAGTATTTCCTGCTTTTATTTAATTCTGAACCATAAAAAGAATTTGACACATATCAATAGTATTTCAAATTAAATAAAATTTTACATTTTTGTTCCAACCTATAATTTTCATTGAGAAACTTTTCATATTGTTTGCATTATATTGTTATTAAATATTAATAGATTAACAAGTTTTGATGCTCGTTCAAAGAAATCGCAATTTTCCGGTTGTATAATGGTAAGTTAAATAGAAACATTTCATTAGATAGAACGAGTACATACATACCGCTTTAGCAAGGTTACATTATAATGGTGATGATCAAATTGTTATATTGGATAGGACGAGTACATAAATATCGTTATAACACGTCAATATCATCACCGTGATGAATGCAGTCATTTCACTGATAAATACAAGTTTTGAGCTCTTTGTAATCTTACACAATTGTAGCTGATATCGTGACGTTGACAGGCTGGTGTGAAATTCTTTTTGAAAGGAAACTTTTTAAATAATGGGATACTACAGCCACTGGATAATCCTGAATTAGGCTTGAAACAGCGATAGCTCACTCCTGCTATCATTGACCACAAACAGCAAATGAAGACGAGTGTAATCACATTTAATCTGCAATGTAATATTCCCTGCAGATTTATATGTTTCGTGAAATGACAACATGCGATACAATATGTAGTACAAACTGTATGAATGAAGCTTTGACCAACAATTTTCAAAATCAGTCAAAGTCCCAAAAATGACAAATGTTATATAATGTAATTGACAAAAGAAACGGCATAATTTATGTACTAAGAATAAACAACATAAAAATAGTAAATAGTGTTTACATTTAGCAACACAAATACATAACAAAAGATCTATCAACACAAACAAACAATTATCACTGAACTAGTACACAATTTTGTTAAGGGGCCAGCTGAACCACGCCTTTGTGTGCAAACTTTTCCCGCTGTTTAGAAGACCCATTTATGGCATTCGAGTTTTATTTGCTCTTGGTTGAGTTGTTTTCTCCTTGACATATTCCATATTTCCATTCTCAATATTAATTATCATCGCAAAATGGCAGATTTATATATTGGCGTGTTTATTCCACATAAAGTTGCTATTAAGCAATAAAAAAAAAAAAATCAAATCAAATCAAATAAAATTGAAAACACAAGATTTTCACAAAACCAACAAACATCAAAGTTACAATTATTATCTTAAAAGTGGCAGATTTAAATGTTAGGTGAAATAACACGAACTGAGAAATGTTTCGTAATCTCAATGAATACATCAAGTTTGAATTTTTCCCATTGTAATATACTTTAGTGATTATTATTAATACTTGGTTAAAAATTCATTTTAAAAGATAACGTCTTCTCACCTTCTAAAAAGTAAGTCCATCCTTGTAAAAATTAACAAGACAAGTACGGATTTCCTTTTTTAAATGACCTGTTTTTTCCTCACTGTTAAACTAGATGTTATCATCAGATACTGTTTGCCAAAAACTTCATGTCATGTATCCCATGTACTTATCATGGATGAATGTTATGTAAACAATGTCTTTATCCTTTATCCGTATTGTATCGACAACAGTTAATAGTGTATTATTGGTTTTAATGGGATAAGGTGTTACTATAAATGGCACTGTTCATATTTCAGATGTGAAGAAAAATTGTCAGAAGTTTTGGATGTCACATTTTCGAACCCAAGCTACCGAATGAGTCGCATGTTTCTCAAGCTAAGTAATGTGTGGCATTTTTGTTCCCTGGCTTAGTAATGAGTCGCATTTTTAAATCCCCGGCAAATTGATAATGATAAACGTGAATATGTTCTGCGCTGCTTTTCGATAGAGAGTTTTAAAAATGACAGATTTGATCGGAGTTAGAAGTTACAAATATTAAGTGATAAATGATTTCAGATATCATAACATCTAATAAAAAGTAAAATCACAACAATACCAAACTCAAAGGAAAGTCTCTAAACAAATAGCGAAATCTAATGCTCAAACACATCAAACGAATGTATAACAACTGTCATATTCCTAAATTGGTACAGGCGTTTCCTTATAAGGTAAGATATAGATATTTCATATCTTTTGGATAGTTTTGTGGTGTTTCCCGAAGGTCGAGTGAGGTTACTGGGGGTTTCAACAAAAACTATGGTATAATTTACGAAAAACCCCAAAACTATCCAAAAATATGAAATAACTTTTTTTACCTATAGCATTTTTTTAATGTTAAACTTTGTTAAGAATCAGCTAAATAATCCTTTTCGGGCCTTACACACAAAGCTTCGCCTACTTTCTTAAATAAGCACGGGATTCTGAAACCGCGGGAATATCAGTTAGACCTGAATTTTCGACACCGAAGGATACACATTTACATTAGTGGCGGATAACGTTACAGATCTAGACAAACATATGGGGAAGGAATTAGATATTCTGGAAATGGATTCAAGATAAGTCACAGATTTTCTGATATTTGGAAGCTATCTGGAATTTCAGATTTAGGTTTATTTTTCTTTCTCAATGACCGAAATGTTTAATTGTTTTTATTAAAAATGAGGAAATTAATTTCACCAGAGCTATTAAGGTTTATGACCCCTTCTGCAGCCATGTCAATTACAAAATTGTCAAACTGCAATAGTATCTAAAAAATCATGAATAATAGATATGACCCCCCGCCCCCTCCAAGAGATGGGCCATTTTGTACATATACCAAAGAGAAACTTCGTGGAAAGCTTTAATTTTATTGTTTTATTGCATTTGATAGAAAAAGGCTAGTTTGTGGCATATATATAACCAAAGTTTTGTAGACTTTAATTCAGGTAGCGCAATACAAATATTTTTCATCCCCAATCAGACATCTTTAAGGCTGATGTAATTCCACTTATCCATTTTTAAATTTTATAAATGAGGTACCAAAAGAAAGAAGAAGGATTAATCTTTCAAATTGTGATAATTTAATTATGACATAATTACTACATAATTAATTGTTATGTAATTAGTTGCTATATTGTGATGTCCATACTCGAATTATTTTAGCTTCTTTGTTATTCATAGCATCCCAAAATATTTTATAAATTCTTGTACAACACAGTTTGACCTCCAAAACTGTGTCTCAGATTTTTCCTATTGTATTTCATTCTCTCATAAATCTTCATTGAAGTTTGCAACATCAATTCATAAGAGATCACTAAATTCAATTGGGTATGAAATTTGTTCTATTGATGTTAATCTTTCTTCTTTCTTTTTGTACCTTATTAATAAAATATAAAGAAGGATGAAATGAATTACATCAGTTTAAAGTTGTCTTATTGGGAGTTAAAAAATCTTTGTATTCTGCTACCTTAAATGGGATTATGGTAACCAGTAACATCAAATTTTACCGGTCCTACATTTATATTGTTATAAAAAGTCTAATGTATTTATCCTAAATGAAGGTCCTTAAAAGGGGCGTGCCCGCTTTTCGACCCCTCTTTAAAAAAACCTCTGCAAATTTAAATCTAAACACATAGCTGTACAGTGGAGCTTATGAAGATAAAACCTACGTATATATTTTAATAACTGAAAAGCAGCTTATATTTTCAAGTAATATATATAATATTATATATAATTTTTAAACTATACCTTCGGTTGTTTTGAGAGGGAATTTTTTTCTTGTTTTAAAGTAGAGCACAACAGAGTTGGTATACGTGGGTACGATTCCCACCCTAGGCATTCATTTAAATCGGCTCGTGCAAAACGGGCAGTTTATCTTAGTGGCCCCGCACTGACTCAGTTGTTATTGTGTAAAAGAAAATCGAGAGGTCAACGCCAGGTCTCCCTATCTGTCCTTTTCTTTTTGAAGATCATTTACAACAAAACCATGCTATAAAATATATAACTATGGTATAATTTTAAGTTATTGGGATTTGTACTCTTGTTGTATTCCCATAGGTTACATTGTACAGCTATAGGTTAAATGGTAGATAAAACCTTGAGTCAGCACATTTTGTTAACCGCTTTTCTATTTTTCTAATTTCTAGTTTATGGCAATTACCAATGTTTGTGTTACCATTCTTATGTGACAAGAATACTACTGAAATGCAGATATACAAATAAGGGATAAAGTGTGATAGTCAACGAGATAAATATCTATCAAAGTTTAAATGAATTAGATTTAATCAATTATAGGCAACATTACGTCCTTCAAAAATGGACGGCAATTATATACCAGACAATCATTGGATAATAATGGATACATACTTCAAGTAGATGCAGAACTATTTTTCTTCAAAGGAAAACTTATGGACGCAGTGACACTTCTTTCATATGCGTTCATACTAACTGTTGATACATTTGAATACATAGAGCAAACTAAATTCTGATTAAAAGTATTTCTGAAAGTGTATATTTTTGTATACTTTTATTATCAATACGGTAGTGTTTCAAAGTAGATGGTATAATAGTTAAATTCATAGTTAATCACATGTGTAATACATCCGATAGAAATGCGACAGCGGCCAAAAAATCATGTCCGAGCCTTCTGTAACCTTTTGGTACAATTAACGATAATTAAATAACTTAACATACATTTAGTCTGACATTAAATTTCTAGAATCATCCGTCAATCAAGTTTTTAAGAGATACACACTTATCGCCCTTTGAGGATGTTCGCAAATCTGTTTATACATTTGTCCGATAAACAGAACACTCTAGTTTTATTCATAAAGGAAAAAATGCCGGCTAACTCCTACCTTTGTTATTATATTCTAATAATAAACAGTTTAAAAAAAAACACATTTTGAATTTGAATAAAGTCTCATTGATAGTCAAAATCTGCATTTGGTGCTTTACAACATGTACAATTGGTACTATTACTGTCATAACAGTCTATATAACCCACCAAAAAGTTACGGTAATAGACGGAATTACTATGTTCACAACTCTATGGTGTCCCAGAAAACAAAGAGCACAAGGTTCAATAAACGACATATCTATGGTAGAAATGTATTTCATATTATCATGATAATATCAAATATTTGTTGGTGGTTGACTCGTGCTCTACATTTGCTGGAATAAAGTTAATATTGATTGACTTTATTGTAATAAAAGTTATTAAATCAGTTTTGTGTTTTATTGATTGTTGCCTGCTGTAAGCACAATTATTTCCGTTGTCATGAACAATATATATTTTATTATAAAGTTCATAAGAGAGAACCAAGACGTAATAGATGATAAATGGGGAATGTGCCAATAAATAGGATGGAGCCCCCGCTTGCATATAAAGTTATAAAGGGACATAACTGAAGCTACACAGATTCATACTTACAATGAGTTTTTATAATAAGCATTTACATTTAGCTATGGCAAACTCAAATTAGAGAGCAGAAACGACAATTCAAAAGTTTTTCATTTGATAAGGGTGTAACTTGCGGACGTTATGTCTTCTTGGTTTTCTTTCAAATACTCTTTTCTATTGACTCAATTAATAACCATGATAATAACTTTGATTGTAATATTTGCATTTCTTTTTATTTAATATCACAAGACGGTGTTGACTGAATCGTACTTTTATATCACACATTCACATCTTGAATATACATAACACGCGAAACAATAAAAATTCCGGACGTGTTGTTCTGACTTGTATTTAATCAGGTTTTATTGTATTACTCTCAATCGCCGACCGTTTTGTCGAAACTTTAAAAAATTGAAGGTAGCAACATAAAATCAAATTTTATCAGGTACAAAAAAGTCTTAAAACATTTCACTCTGTTGTGTATAACGTTAAGGTCTGTACAATTTTTTTTTAACTGCCTATTTCAAATCAAAAGTTTAAATTATGCATAAAACGGTACCAGTCCAGTAATCTTTAACTAGTAGTAACTGTGCAGTTGTTTATGTATTGGTCAATGTGGAATAGAACTGAATACGTGGCATAAAATTAGTTATTTCCTAATTGTGTATTATCAGAAATGTTCTTGATAGCATTATTTAACCAAACAATAAAACGACAGAAAGATATACTTTATATTTGCTTTTATTATGATTCAACATAATTAAATTAGTATTGACATTGTTAAATATAAGTAGGAACTATTTCTATCAGATATACATTGTAAAACAATACTAAACAAAATGTTTTACATGTTATAGGCGAAATACTACAAACCACATACATTTTATGTAATTAATTGGGTTTTTTCATTTTGGGGTAAGACTTCAGGTTTTTTTTTTTTTTCGATTGGGACAAAGCCTAACTTGGATAGTAAAAAGTAGAATATTTTGTATTAAAATAAATTCATGAATGTAGAAATCAAGTTAAAAAAGGTCATTAGAACAACGTTTCTTGTTGCATCAGTTTTGTCTTTTAATGTATCTTGCCTGCTGCACTTCATATATGTAGAACGGGTAAGGTGATGATGCATTGTAGACGTACTTAAAAAATTAAAGGAGATGAAACTTTTGCTAAATTATTGTCATCTGTTATTTATATCCATTTACAAAAAAAACTTTGTTGTAAACTTTTACCTTTTCATTATCTTCATACATGTAATTTTGTTTTGTAAGTAAAAATATATTCTAACATTGTCAAATTTTTACACAATTATATGCAATAATGGCATCGGTTATTTACCTTTTATAGCCAAAAGATAGTTCAAAATTGGTTTAGCTTTATTTACGCATGAATAACATAGGACGACAATGAAAACATTAGATGAAAGCTTAACGATAAGGTAAAATGTATTTACATTATTATCTCACGTGTCTTGACAAAATGCAATTTTACGTACTGAACACATATCTAAAGAATAATTATGAAATCTTAATTCATTTAGAAGAAACAATACATAAAACACTATACCTTTTTTTAATTACATGACGGTCTGTAAGAATGTCTAAGTTATCGTTTTGATTTGATTTTCAAATACAACTTTTGATAATTTTAATTTATTTACACAGGTGTGCCATGCATTTTTTATACGTAGAGTATTCATTATTATTATTCATTTCAAAGGCGGTATTATGTATGTTGACAAGTAACACACAAAGGGTGTCATAGCCCTACAGTATTTTGTTGGTATGATCAAATACCTAATCATTAAAGTTTATCAAGCGATACGAATAAGTTTAAATTATATCACAATTAAAGATTAATGACAAAGTGACTTAGATAATTGTGATATTAATAGCACAAATCTAATTGGAAATACCATTTTCTAAAACGAGTAGTAATATTATGTGATACTTGAGTAACTTTTGTGTAGTTTCATAAGATGCCAAATGACCATCGTTGTGTACTGTGTCGTGCCAATACAGTATTATGTTGTTATGATCAACTATCTTAACATTTAGGTTTAACATAGATGTAAAAAAAAGATTTAGATTACATCGAAGTTATCAATAAATGACAGATTGATTTGGGATATCAAAGCAAACAATTCCTGTCGGACATGTTGGATTCTACATAACTGTTCATTTTGTATAAAGAATAACAATATCATTTTAATTTTAGTAAGTTTTTTTGGTGTATAATTTTATGAAATGCAAAATGACCATTGGTGTGTTGTGTGTCATAATAGTATTTTGTTGTTATTATCAAATATCTTGACATAGAAGATTAACAAAGCTTTAAGAATAGATTTAAATTACATCGAAGTTATAAATAAATGAGAGATTGGGCTAAGTGGAATCTAAAGCGGTAATTCCTATTGGTTTTAATGTATATATGAAAAAGTTAGCAATATCAATTGTATCTATGGCAAGCTGTTTGTATTGGAACAATTCTAGCAGGAATGGATTTAACTATACATGTTATATCTTAAACAGATATATCAAATTCTCAAAACTTGTAAATATTTCATTTGTACTTCTTATGAAATAATATTAGACTTTCACAATATTGCATACTATATTCAATTTATAGCCAGCATGAACCGAAACCCAAGAAACAAAGGAAAGGATACAGATGATAATGTGTATGGATTGAGGAAAGTTAGCTTCTGGGAAAAGTACGGCGTCAGTTTTATTCATGTGAGAACTAACACGATATTTTTATATTCTGGTCCGATGACCAAATTATTTATACACCGATTTGAAACTTATTCCAATTATGTTAGACGAAACTCTTTTAATGTATTAAAAATAATTTGGGGAAATGTCAGTGTCACTGTTAGTGATATATCAATCGTATGGGTATTAGAATTTTCAAAATTATTCAAACTTTGCAATCAAGTCAGTTTAACATGTCGATCTGCATTGGTATTTAAACTGAATTATGTCCTAGTAAATATAATGGTTGACATGTATCAAAGAGATAAAGAATGCATTTTCCCGTTTAGAAATAGGTTTAGTTATGTATTAAATATTATTGCTTTATTTATTCTAAAATATTTAGTTATGTATCTTTTATATTTTGGCATTGCAAAATGTCATGCTTTTTGCAGTCTGGATATGACGTCTTAACACTGAATCTGCTTGTATCATATACGTTACCTTTATTATCAAAGGGGGAAATCTTTGCAGCAACTCAGCAAACTGGAATGATTCTTACAAACATGAATTAGGTGCATATTGTAGGGATTTTCTTGTCGTAGAACACATCTCAGGATGCCAGGGTTACACAAAGAAAGACCTCCCTGTCGTCTGTCTTTCAGTTGAAGAATCCTGACACCACTCGGTGTGTTCGACGACAAGACAAACCTTAACATATGCATTACCTATAACATGCTGTTTGGGTTGGAATGTCACCGCTTTCAAAAATCAAATATTATTGAGGATGAGCTTTAACTTTTTGTACTCGGCAACACGGATTGAAAGATTTTATCAAATTTTAACCATGGCGAGAGCATTATCTGACTTATATACCGTTAAAAAAGTATTATTTTCTGTAAAGATTTGCAGAATTTGCAGCCTTTTTTTGCCAACACACTAAAGTGGGATATTCTTTTCTGATCCGTGTAGGTTTTAATACGCCCTACGGCTCATTTACAATTAGAAATAAGACTGACTAACTAATCTACATATAAACTTAAGAAATCATTCTCCAGACACAATTAAAATATTACTGTCACTGCATGAAGCATGACATATGACACAAATGAATTGTTACCACTTTGTAAGTAATTTATTGTACCAATTTAGTTAATGAAAGGGGAGTTATGTTGTATTTTTGTCTATTAGTAATGACATTTTTATTTGGGAAAATCTGATTAATTTTAAAGAATAGACTATTTAGAATACTCTTCTGTAGAATGGCAATACTTTATTTTTTCAAACAGCAAATCAAGATTTGATTATTTTCTTCTTGGCCTCATTGTGAGGTATGTGCATCTTCTCCATAGAGTATAAGAATATTTGATCAGTTGATCATTTGATATAGTAAAAGGTATAAATAGGTGTTAAAAAGAACTGACACAAAGAGAGCACACAATCGTGATACACATTCAGGTACATGAAACGCGAAAACAAATAGTCATACATGTAGGTCAAAGTATGATTTCCAAATCAGTGTGAATAAATAAGATTTTCAAAATCCTGAACACAAATGTGTTAAATCTGGATCTTCGAGAAGTGTTATGAGAAGTTTAGCATTTTTGCATTCATTTCACATATACGATATTTATCGTCCCTTTATTGAAGTGATAAATTAATAAAACTTCACACTATTTGTTTCCAAGTTAAGATGCGCGTCAATGACGATTTTTGTATTTCAGTCTGATACATATACAGAGGAAACCAGGATTGTTACTGCCTTAATCCTATTCATGATGGAACATAAAAAAAAATCCCAAATTGGCAACAACAAGCTATCAATCGAATTAAATGTTAGAGTAAATTATAGTTTGTACTTTTATCAAGCAAAATAAAGACCTTACATACATGTAGGTCATTATTTTATGCGTCAAGTATATTTCATTGAAACTTAGTATTGTCCGGGTTGATTCTACGAAAGAATGACCTAAAGCTTTGAAATTCAATTTGATCGTTAAAAATGGAACTTAAGTGTTCAATTGAACGCGAGAGAAATATCTGGATGTTATTTAAGATTAAAAAAGTCTATACACAGTTAATAATACATGGAATGGGCAACTTAGAGTAATATTTGAAGCTAGGCAATACCCTAAGTCATGTGTATGGGTAATTACTATGGAAGGTATACAACTGACTCGTGCAATAAGCACATTATGTTAGAAAAGCTGTATATCCAGTTTTATGCTATTATGACCCGAGTAACATTTTATGATACATATCATGTAATATATTGTTTGCCTCTTTGTATTTATATTCGTGCAATAGGAATGGATATTTTATTTTTTGTAATTTTTGAAGTGTACGGAAGTTGAGCACAATCAAGGTCTTTTCGTGACCCTGTAACAAAAAACAATACGCATTGTGAGAAACATTATATATTATTCATTTAAAACATACACAATTATGTTTCGTAAGATACTTTTATTGTTATATAACTTTTCATCTCGAACACAAGCCTAATATTTCTTTATACATTCACTACTGTTTAGCTAAGCAGCTGCGTACCCATGTTTGCTTACATTCCATCTTCGAAAAGAGCTTGTAACTATGAAAACCACCAATGCGAACAGCCCTATAATAAATACGTGTGAAGTATTTACATGTTCCACTCTGCTACCATTTCATTTTCGCACAAATTTTCGTCATATCTTTCAAGAATAGATCGTCGCAGTATTTCCTGCTTTTGTTTAATTCTGACCCCTAAAAAGAATTTGATATATATCAATAGTATTTCAAATTAAATAAAATTTTACATTTTTGTTCCAACCTATAATTTTTCATTGAGAAACTTTTCATATTGTTTGCATTATATTGTTATTAAATATTTATAGATTAGCAAGTTTTGATGCTCGTTCAAAGAAATCGTAATTTTCCGGTTGTATAATGGTAATGTTAAATAGAAACGTTTCATTGGATAGGACAAGTACATAAATATCGTTATAACACGTCAATATCATCACCGTGATGAATGCAGTCATTTCATTGATAAAGACAAGTTTTGAGCTCTCTGTAAACTTACACAATTGTAGCAGATATCGTGACGTTGAAAGGAAACTTTTTAAATAATGGGATACTACAGCCACTGGATAATCCGGGATTAGGCTTGAAACAGCGGTAGCTTACTGCTGCTATCATTGGCCACAAACAGCAAATGAAGACGAGTGTAATCACATTTAATCTGCAATGTAATATTCCCTGCAGATTTATATGTTTTGTGAAATGACAACATGCGATACAATATGTAGTATAAACTGTATGAATGAAGCTTTGACCAACAATTTTCAAAACAGTCAAAGTCCCAAAAAATGACAAATGTTATATAATGTAATTGACAAAAGAAACGGCATAATTTATGTACGTAAGAATAAACAACATAAAAAAAGTAAATAGTGTTTACATTTAGCAACACAAATACATAACAAAAGATCTATCAACACAAACAAACAATTATCACTGAACTAGTACACAATTTTGTTAAGGGGCCAGCTGAACCACGCCTTTGTGTGAAAACTTTTCCCGCTGTTTTGAAGACCCATTTATCGCATTCGGGTCTTATTTGCTCTTGTTTGGGTTGTTTTCTCCTTGACATATTCCATATTTCCATTCTCAATATTAATTATCATCCACCAAATGGCAGATTTATATATTGGCGTGTTTATTCCACATAAAGTTGCTATTAAGCAATAAAAAAAAAAAAAAAAAAAAATAATAAAATAAAATAAAATTGAAAACACAAGATCTTCACAAAACCAACAAACATCAAACTTACAATTATTATCTTAAAAGTGGCAGATTTAAATGTTAGGTGAAATAACACGAGCTGAGAAAAGTTTCATAATCTCAATGAATACATCAAGTTTGATTTTTTCCCATTGTAATATACTTTAGTGATTATTATTAATACTTGGTTAAAAAATTCATTTTAAAAAATAACGTCTTCTCACCTTCTAAAAAGTAAGTCCATCCTTGTAAAAATTAACAAGACAAGTACGGATTTCCTTTTTCAATTACCTGTTTTTTCCTGACTGTATCTTCACAGATTGCCAAAAACTTCATGTTATGTATCCCACGTACTTATCATGGATGAATGTCATGTAAACAATGTCTTTATCCTTTATTGTATTGTATCGACAACAGTTAATAGTGTATTATTGGTTTTAATGGGATAAGGTGTTACTATAAATCGCACTGTTCATATTTCAGATGTGAAGAAAAATTGTCAGAAGTTTTGGATGTCACATTTTCGAACCCAAGCTACCGAATGAGTCGCATTTTTATCCCCAGCTAAGTAATGTGTGGCATTTTTGTTCCCTGGCTTAGTAATGAGTCGCATTATTAAATCCCCGGCAAATTGATAAGGATAAACGTGAATATGTTCTGCGCTGCTTTTCGATAGAGCGTTCTATGATTAACAGTTATAAAAATGACAGATTTGATCGGAGTTAGAACAATTTGTACGGGATTCTATCACGTCTGATTTCTGTTCATGCGATATGTAAACGTATGAGATAGAACTTAACAATATGATTCAGTCAAAGTCAAAATACTTTTGAAACGGAAGAAGAACATCCGAATATATGGACAAAATTAAGAATTGTTTTGACTTATTTGATCCTCTTCTCTACATCTAGAAACTAACAAATATATCACATGAATGACCGAAAGTTACAAATGTTAAGTGATAAATGATTTCAGATATCATAACATCTAATAAAAAGTAAAACCACAACAATACCAAACTCAAAGGAAAATTCAAAAAGGAAAGTCTCTAAACAAATAGCGAAATCTAATGCTCAAACACATCAACGAATGTTAAACAACTGTCATATTCCTAAATTGGTACAGGCATTTCCTTTTAAGGTAAGATATAGATATTTCCTATCCTTTGGATAGTTTTGTGGTGTTTCCCGAAGGCCGAGTGAAGTTACCGGGGGTTTCAACAAAAACTATGGTATAATTTACGAAAAACCACAAAACTATCCAAAAATATGAAATAACTTTTTAAACCTTTATCATTTTTTAATGTTAAAATTTGTTAAGAATCAGCTAAATAATCCTTTTCGGGCCTTACACACAAAGCTTCGCCTTTTTTCTTAAATAAGCACGGGATTTTGAAACCGCGGGAATATCAGTTAGACCTGAATTTTCGACACCGAAGGATACACATTTACATTAGTGGCGGATAACGTTACAGATCTAGACAAACACATGGGGAAGGAATTAGATTTTCTGGAAATGGATGCAAGATAAGTCTTGACATTTGGAAGCTATCTGGAATTTCAGATTTAAATTTATTTTTTTTTCTCAATGACCGAAATGTTTAATTGTTTTTATTAAAAATGAGGAAATTAATTTCACCAGAGCTATTAAGGTTGATGACTCCTTCTGCAGCCATGTGAATTACAAAATTGTCAAACTGCAATAGTATCTAAAACAAAAATCATGAATAATAGATATGACCCCCCGCCCCCTCCAAGAGATGGGCCATTTTGTACATATACCAAAGAAAAACTTCGTGAAAAGCTTTAATTTTTATTGTTTTATTGCATTTGATAGAAAAAGGCTAGTTTGTGGCATATATATAACCAAGGTTTTGTAGACTTTAATTAAGGTAGCACAATACAAATATTTTTCATCCCAATCAGACATCTTTAAGCTGATGTAATTCAATTTATCCTTCTTTAAATTTTATAAATGAGGTACCAAAAGAAAGAAGAAGGATTAATCTGTCAAATTGTGATAATTTCATTATGACATAATTACTACATAATTAAATGTTATGCAATTAGTTGCTATAGTGTGATGTCCATACTCGAATCAATTAAGCTTCTTTGTTATTCATAGCATCCCAAAATATTTTATAGATTCTTGTACAACACTGTATGACCTCCAAAACTGTGTCTCAGATTTTTCGTATTGTATTTCATTCTCTCATAAATCTTCATTGAAGTTTGCAACATCAATTCATAAGAGATCACTAAATTCAATTTGGTATGAAATTTGTTCTATTGATGTTTTTGGAAATCTAAGACACGGTTTTTGAGGTCAAGCTGTGTTGTACAAGACTCTATAAAATATTTTGGGATGCTATGAAAAACAAAGACGCTAAAATTATTCAAGTATGGACATCACAATATAGCAACTTATTACATAACAATTAATTATGTAATACTTATGTCATAATGAAATTATCACAATTTGAAAGATTAATCTTTCTTCTTTCTTTGGTACCTTATTAATAAATGTAAAGAAGGATGAAATGAATTACATCAGTTTAAAGTTGTCTTATTGGGAGTTAAAAATCTTTGTATTGTGCTACCTTAAATGGGATTATGGTATCCAGTAACATCAATTTTTAACGGTCCAACATTTATATTGTTATAAAAAGTCTAATGTATTTATCCTAAATGAAGGTCCTTAAAAGGGGCGTGCCCGCTTTTCCATCCCTCTTTAAAAAAGCCTCTGCAAATTTAAATCTAAACACGTAGCTGTACAGTGGAGCTTATGAAGATAAAACCTACGTATATATTTTAATAACTGAAAAGCAGCTTATATTTTCAAGTAATATATATAAAATTATATATAATTTTTAAACTATACCTTCGGTTGTTTTGAGGGGAATTTTTTTCTTGTTTTAAAGTAGAGGACAAGAGAGTTGGTGTACGTGGGTACGATTCCCACCCTAGGCATTCATTTAAATCGGCTCGTGCAAAACGGGCAGTTTAGCTTAGTGGCCCCGCACTGACTCAGTTGTTATTGTGTAAAAAAAATCAAGAGGTCAACGCCAAGTCTCCCTATCTGTTCTTTTCTTTTTGAAGATCATTAACAACAAAACCATTGTATAAAATAGATAACTATGGTATAATTTTCGGTTATTGGGATTTATACTCTTGTTATGTTCCCATAGGTTACATTGTACAGCTATAGGCTAAATGGTAGATAAAACCTTGAGTCAGCACATTTTGTTAACCGCTTTTCTATTTTTCTAATTTCTAGTTTATGGCAATTACAAATGTTTGTGTTACCCTTCTTATGTGACAAGAATACTACTGAAATGCAGATATACAAATAAGGGATAAAGTGTGATAGTCAACAAGACAAATATCTTTCAAAGTTTAAATGAATTAGATTTAATCAATTATAGGCAACATTACGTCCTTCAAAAATGGACGGCAAATATATACCAGACAGTAATTTGATAATAATGGATACATACTTCAAGTAGATGCAGAACTATTTTTCTTCAAAAGAAAACTTATGGACGCAGTGACACTTCTTTCATATGCGTTCATACTAACTGTTGATAGATTTGAATACATCAAGCAAACTAAATTCTGATTAAAAGTATTTCTGAAAGTGCATATTTTTGTATACTTTTATTATCAATACGGTAGTGTTTCAAAGTAGATGGTATAATAGTTAAATTCATAGTTAATCACGTGTGTAATACATCCGATAGAAATGCGACAGCGGACAAAAAATCATGTCATTCTGTACCCTTTTGGTACAATTAACGATAATTAAACACCTTAACATACATTTAGTCTGACATTGAATTTCTAGAATCATCCGTCAATCAAGTTTTTAAGAGATACACACTTATCTCCCTTTGAGGATGTTCGCAAATCTGTTTATACATTTGTCCGATAAACAGTACATTCTAGTTTTATTCATAAAGGAAAAAATGCGGGCTAACTCCTACCTTTGTTATTGTACTCTAATAATATACAGTTTAAAAATAAAACACATTTTGAATTTGAATAAAGTCTCATTGATAGTCAAAATCTGCATTTGGTGCTTTACAACATGTACAATTGGTACTATTACTGTCATAACAGTCTATATAACCCACCAAAAAGTTACGGTAATAGAAGAAATTACTATGTTCACAACTCTATGGTGTCCCAGAAAACAAAGAGCACAAGGTTCAATAAACGACATATCCATGTCAGAAATGTATTTCATATTATCATGATAATATCAAATATTTTTGGTGGTTGACACGTGCTTTACATTTGCTGGAATAGAGCCAATATTGATTGACTTTATTGTAACAAAAAGTTATTAAATCAGTTTTGTGTTTTTATTGGTTGTTGTCTGCTGTAAGCACAATTATTTTCTTTGTCATGTACAATATATATCTTATTATAAAGTGCACAAAAGAGAACCAAGACGTAATAGATGATAAATGTGGAATGTGTCAATAAATAGAATGGAGCCACCGCTTGCACATAAAGTTATAAAGGGACATAACTGAAGCTTTATTGTTTGTTGTCTGCTGTAAGCACAATTATTTTCTTTGTCATGTACAATATATATCTTATTATAAAGTGCACAAAAGAGAACCAAGACGTAATAGATGATAAATGTGGAATGTGTCAATAAATAGAATGGAGTCACCGCTTGCACATAAAGTTATAAAGGGACATAACTGAAGCTACACAATTTCATACCTACTATGAGTGTTTTTATAATGAGAAATTTACATTTATTTATGGCAAACTCAAATTAGAGAGCAAAAACAACAATTCAAAACTTTTTCATTTGATAAGGGGTGTAACTTGCGGACGTTAAGTACTCTTGGTTTTCTTTCAAATACGTTTTTCTATTGACTCAATTATTTAACCATAATAATAACTTTGATTCTAATATTTGCGTTTCTTTTTAATTACTATCACAAGACGGTGTTGACTGAACGTACTTTTATATCACACATTCACATCTTGAATATATATAACACGCGAAACAATAAAAATTCCGGCCGTGTTGTTCCTACTTGTTTTTAATCAGGTTTTATTGTATTACTCTCAATCGCAGACCGTTTTGTCGACATTTGAAAACATTGAAGGTGGCAATATAAAATCCAATTTTATCAGGTACAAAAAAGTCTTAAAACATTTCACTCTGTTGTGTATTACGTTAAGGTCTGTACGATTTTTTTAAATGCCTATTTCAAATCAAAAGTTTAAATTATGCCTAAAACGGTACCAGTCCAGTAATCTTAAGTAGCTTTAACTGTGCAGTTGTTTATGTCTAATGTGGAATTAAACTGAATACGTGGCATCAGATTTGGTATTTCCTAAATGTGTATTATCATATGTTCTTGATAACACTATTTAACCAAACAATACAGCGACAGAAAAATATACTTTATATTTGCTTTTATTCAGATTCAACATAATTAAACTAGTATTGACATTGTAAAATATAAGTAGGAACTACTTCTATCAGATAGTCATTGTAAAAAAATACTAAACAAAATGTTGTACATTTTATAAGCTTACTACAAACTACATACATTTTATGTAATTCATTTGTTTTTTTTTTTTTCATTTTTGGGTTAAGACTTCAGGTTTTTTTTCGATTGGGACAAAGCCTAACTTGGATAGTAAAAAAAGTAGTATATTTTATATTCAAATAAATTCATGAATGTAGAAACCAAGTTAAGAAAGGTCATCAGAATAACGTTTCTTGATGCATCAGTATTGTTTTCTAAATGTATTTTGCCTTACTAAAACCTGCTGCCCTTCATGTATGTAGAATGGGAAAGGTGGTGATGCATTGTAGACGTACTTACAAAGTTAAAGGAGATGAAACTTTTGCTAAATTATTGTCATCCGTTATTTATATCCATTTACAAAAACAAACTTTGTAAACTTTTACCTTTTTTTATTATCGTCATACATGTAATTTTGTGTTTGTAAGTAAAAAATATTCCAACATTGTCAAATTTTCACACAATTATATGCAATAATGGCATCGGTTATTTACCTTTGATAGCCAAACGATAGTTTAAAATTGGTTTAGCTTTATTTACGCATGAATAACATAGGACGAAAATGAAAACATTAGATGAAAGCTTAACAATAAGGTAAAATGTATTTGCATTATTGTCTCACGATGTCATGACAAAATACACTTTTTAGTACTGAACACATATTTAAAGAATAATTATGAAATCTTAATTCATTTAGAAGAAACAATATTTAAAACACTATACCTTTTTTTTTAATTACATGACGGTCTGTAAGAATGTCTAAGTTGTCGTTTTTATTTGGTTTTCAAATAAAACTTTTGATAATTTTAATTTTATTTACACAGGTGTGTCATGCTTTTGTTATTCATAGAGTATTCATTATTATTATTCATTTCAAAGGCTTTATTATGTATGTTGACAAGTAACACACAAAGGGTGTCATATCCCTACAGTATTTTGTTGGTATGATCAAATACTTATCATTAAAGTTTATCAAGCGATACGAATAAGTTTGAATTAGATCACAATTAAAGATTAATGACAACGTGACTTAGATATTAAAAGCATAAATCTAATTGGAAATTCCATTTTCTAAAACGACTAGTAATATTATTTGATACTTGAGTAACTTGTTTTGTGTAGTTTCATAATATGCCAAAATGACAATCGGTGTGTAGTGTGTCATACCAATACAGTACCAATACAGTTTTATGTTGTTATGATCAACTATCTAAACATTTAAGTTTGACAAAGCTGTAAGAAAAGGCTTAAATTACATCGAAGTTATAAATAAATGACAGATTGATTTGGGATATCAAATAAAAAAATTCCCATCGGACATGTTGGATTTTTACATAACTGTTCATTTTGTATAAAGAATAACAAGATCATTTTTATTTTAGTAAGTTATTTTGGTGCATAATCTTATAAAATGCAAAATGACCATTGGTGTGTTGTATGTCATAACAGTATTATGTTGTTATTATATAATATCTTGACATAGAAATTTAACAAAGCTTTAAGAATAAATTTAAATTACATCGAAGTTATAAATAAATGAGAGATTGGGCTAGGTGGAATCTAAAGCGGTAATTCCTATTGGTTTTAATGTGTATATGAAAAAGTTAGCAATATCAATTGTATCTATGGCAAGCTGTTTGTATTGAAATAATTCTAGCAGGAATGGATTTAACTATACATGTTATATCTTACACAGATATATCAAATTCTCAAAACTTTTATATACTTCATTTGCACTTCTTATGAAATAATATTAGACTTTCACAATATTGCATACTATATTCAATTTATAGCCAGCATGAACCGAAACCCAAGAAACAAAGGAAAGGATAAAGATCATAATGTGTATAGATTGAGGAAAGTAAGCTTCTGGGAAAAGTACGGCGTCCAACGATTTCCTTATCGTGGGAGGCACAGATACTCACCATTTGCTTACCAATCTAAAGACGGAGGGATTATCATTTCAAATGACGTTTTCGGGCTGACAATCAGACAGTTTGACCGAATCTATAAAGCTTGTTTAGACAGAAGGAAAACAAGAGAACAGAATATAATTAATCTAAGATATCCTGATAAAACCTCAGATGAATATCTTGAATACTTACAGTATAGTACAGATTACATTCAAGGTAATTTCATAGTTATACTAACCAATGTCTTAACATACATATTAGAATGTCCAGTTAATACTGTTCAATGTGTCTGAAAACTGGTCATTAGGACAGTTCTAAAACAGATATGTCAGACAAAAATGGTGTGGGATCCTGGTTGTATATCTCACTAAACCCTTCAGCTGTATTCGAATTTTTTAGAATTCTATTTCTTTTCGTGGGTATCAATTTTCGTGGATTGAGGAAAACTTGCATTTATGTGTATATTTTATTTCGTGGGTTTGCAAATATATGTGCACACAAAGCCATAGCAAATTTTTAATTCGTTGGACATTTGAATTCGTGGTTTACTTGTACCCACGAAACCCACGAAAATTGGTATCCAACGAATAATAATGAATCCACAATATATTGACAGAATTGGGTCAGAGACCTAAACACCCATAATATGTTTATGTGACAAATGTTGGGATCCAACAGCATAAACGGTCAAGAAGAACACAACTGACTATAGAATACAAACAAACCCGGTGTCATATGGTATTTTGAACCCCATGGTAAATTGACCCTCCCCTTTGTATGGAAAATTTAACCCCCATGGTAAATTGAACCCCCCTGTTTTTTTTTAATTCTAGATAATAATAAGAACATTATACATTACTTTTAAGCTTATAATAGATTGAAAATCATACATACCAAAAGGTGAGGTAAATTTTCCATGGTAAGAAAAAAATAATGCCATGGCTCGGTATTTAAGTGCTCTGAACATGCTGAAGGCCTTAACAACAAAATTTCATTAAAAATCCTTATTGAAACAGTATGACTAGACCATGTACCTTGAATGCTTTGCTTATTTGAAAACTTAACATATAAAGGGAGTTGAAATTTCTTATGGTAAAAAAAGGGGGGGGGGGGGAATACCATGGCTAAGTAAAATTTTCAAAGCATCTCTTCCAGCAAGTTAAATACATACAAACTACTTATTGGAGTATTATTACTATGTAAAGGAGTAAGAATAGCTGGAATTTTTTTAATTTCAGGTCTATAGTAGGGGGTTCAATATACCGCAGGGGGGTCAAAATACCATGGCTAAGTAAAATTTTCAAAACATCTTTTCCAGCATGTTAAATACATACATACTACTTATTTGAGTATGATAACTATGTAAAGGAGTTAGATTAGCTAGAAATTTTGAAATAATAGGTCCATAGTAGGGGGTTCAATATATCGCAGTGGGGTCAAAATACCATGGCTAGGTAAAATTTTCAAAACACCTTTTCCGAGCATGTTCAAAACATACAAACTACATTTTGAAGTATTATAACTATGTAAAGGAGTTATATAGCTAGAATTTTTTGAATTAGAGGTTTATAGTAGGGGGTTCAAAATACTGCAGTGGGGTCAAAATACCTGCATGGCTAAGTAAAATTTTCAAAACATCTTTTCCAGCATGTTAAATACATACAAACTACTTCTTGGAGTATTATTACTTTGTAAAGGAGTTAGAATAGCTACAAATTTTGAAATTAGAGGTCTATAGTAGGGGGTTCAATATAACAGAGAGGGGTCAAAATACCATGGCTAAGTAAAATTTTCAAAATATCTTTTCTAGCATGTTAAATACATACAAACTACTTAGTATGATTACTATGTAAAGGAGTAAGAATAGCTAGAAATTTTTAAATAATAGGTCTATAGTATGATTACTATGTAAAGGAGTTAGATTATCGAGAAATTTAGAAATAATTGGTCTATAGTAGGGGGTTCTATATACCGCAGGGGGGTCAAAATACCATGGCTAAGTAAAATTTACAAAACATCTTTTCCAGCATGTTAAATACATACAAACTACTTATTTGAGTATGATTACTATGTAAAGGAGTTAGATTAGCTAGAAATTTTGAAATAATAGGTCTATAGTAGGGGGTTCAATATATCGCAGTGGGGTCAAAATACAATGGCTAGGTGAAATTTTCAAAATATCTTTTCCGAGCCTGTTCAAAACATACAAACTACATTTTGAAGTATTATAACTATGTAAAGAAGTTAGAATAGCTAGAATTTTTTAAATTAGAGGTCTATAGTAGGGGGTTCAAAATACTACAAGGGGTCAAAATACCATGCATGGCTAAGTAAAATTTTCAAAACATCTTTTCCAGCATGTTAAATGCATACAAACTACTTATTGGAGTATGATTACTATGTAAAGGATTGAGATTAGCTAGAAATTTTCAAATAATAGGTCTATAGTAGGGGTTCAATATATCGCAGTGGGGTCAAAATACAATGGCTAGGTAAAATTTTCAAAACATCTTTTCCGAGCCTGTTCAAAACATACAAACTACATTTTGAAGTATTATAACTATGTAAAGGAGTTAGAATACCTTGAATTTGTTTTATTAGAGGTCTATAGTAGGGAGTTCAAAATACTGCAGGGGGGTCAAAATACCATTCATGGCCAAGTAAAATTTATTTTTAAAACATCTTTTCCAGCATGTTAAATACATACAAACTACTTATTGGAGTATTATTACTTTGTAAAGGAGTTAGAATAGCTACAAATTTTGAAATTAGAGGTCTATAGTATAGTAAGGGGTTCAATATAACACAGGGGGGTCAAAATACCATGGCTAAGTAAAATTTTCAAAATATCTTTTCTAGCAAGATCAATACATACAAACTACTTAGTATGATTACTATGTAAAGGAGTAAGAATAGCTAGAAATTTTAAAATAATAGGTTTATAGTAGGGGTTCAATATACCGCGGGGGGATCAAAATACCATGGATAAGTAAAATTTTCAAAACAACTTTTCCGAGGATGTTTAAAACATACAAACTACTTATTGGAGTATTTTTACTTTGTAAAGGAGTTAGAATAGCTAGAATATTTTGAATTAGAAGTTTATAGTAGGGGGTTCAAAATACTGCAGTGGGGTCAAAATACCTGCATGGCTAAGTAAAATTTTCAAAACATCTTTTCCGAGCCTGTTCAAAACATACAAACTACATTTTGAAGTATTATAACTATGTAAAGGAGTTAGAATACCTTGAATTTGTTTAATTAGAGGTCTATAGTGGGGAGTTCAAAATACTGCAGGGGGGTCAAAATACCAGGCATAGCCAAGTAAAATTTTTAAAACATCTTTTCCAGCATGTTAAATACATACAAACTACTTATTGGAGTATTATTACTTTGTAAAGGAGTTAGAATAGCTACAAATTTTGAAATTAGAGGTCTATAGTATAGTAAGGGGTTCAATATAACACAGGGGGGTCAAAATACCATGGCTAAGTAAAATTTTCAAAATATCTTTTCCAGCATGATCAATACATACAAACTACTTAGTATGATTACTATGTAAAGGAGTAAGAATAGCTAGAAACTTTAAAATAATAGGTCTGTAGTAGGGAGTTCAATATACCGCGGGGGAATCAAAATACCATGGATATTTAAAATTTTCAAAACAACTTTTCCGAGGATGTTTAAAACATACAAACTATTTATTTGAGTATTTTTACTTTGTAAAGGAGTTAGAATAGCTAGAATTTTTTGAAATAGAGGTTTATAGTAGGGGGTTCAAATTACTGCATTGGGGTCAAAATACCTGCATGGCTAAGTAAAATTTTTAAAACATCTTTTCCAGCATGTGAAATGCATACAAACTACTTACTGGAGTATTATTACTTTGTAAAGGAGTTAGAATAGCTATAATTTTTTAAATTAGAGGTCTATAGTAGGGGGTTGAAAATACTGCAGTTGGGTCAAAATACCATGCATGGCTAAGTAAAATTTTCAAAACATCTTTTCCAGCATGTTAAATACATACAAACTACTTATTGGAGTATTATTACTTTGTAAAGGAGTTAGAATAGCTACAAATTTTGAAATTAGAGGTCTATAGTAGGGGGTTCAATATAACACAGGGGGGTCAAAATACCATGGCTAAGTAAAATTTTCAAAATATCTTTTCTAGCATGTTGAATACATACAAACTACTTAGTATGATTACTATGTAAAGGAGTAAGAATAGCTAGAAATTTTAAAATAATAGGTCTACAGTATGATTACTATATAAAGGAGTTAGATTAGCTAGAAATTTTGAAATAATAGGTCTATAGTAGGGGGTTCAATATATCGCAGTGGGGTCAAAGTACCATGGCTAGGTAAAATTTTCAAAACATCTTTTCCGAGCCTGTTCAAAACATACAAACTACATTTTGAAGTATTATAACTATGTAAAGGAGTTAGAAAACCTTGAATTTTTTTAATTAGAGGTCTATAGTAGGGAGTTCAAAATACTGCAGGGGGTCAAAATACCATGCATGGCTAAGTAAAATTTTCAAAACATCTTTTGCAGCATGTTAAATACATACAAACTACTATTGGAGTATTATTACTTTGTAAAGGAGTTAGAATAGCTACAAATTTTGAAATAAGAGGTCTATAGTATAGTAAGGGGTTCAATATAACAGAGGGGGGTCAAAATACCATGGCTAAGTAAAATTTTCAAAATATCTTTTCCGAGGATGTTCAAAACATACAAGCTACATATTTGAGTATTTTTACTTTGTAAAGGAGTTAGAATAGCTAGATTTTTTTAAATAACAGGTCTACAGTAGGGGGGGGTTCATTATACCGCAGGGGGGTCAAAATACCATGGCTAAGTATAATTTTCAAAACATCTTTTCTAGCATGTTAAATACATACAAACTACTTAGTATGATTACTATGTAAAGGAGTAAGAATAGCTAGAAATTTTAAAATAATAGGTCTATAGTAGGGGGTTCAATATACCGCGGGGGGATCAAAATACCATGGATAAGTAAAATTTTCAAAACATCTTTTCCGAGGATGTTCAAAACATACAAGCTACATATTTGAGTATTTTTACTTTGTAAAGGAGTTAGAATAGCTAGATTTTTTTAAAT
>CM029606.1:47938578-48063561 GCA_017311375.1 Mytilus coruscus | reverse complement strand
GAACCATCGCACTTCAGCGTGACCATCGCGGTTCTGAGTACCATCGCGGTCCCGAGTCCTACATATATGTAACACTCAGAAACGTGTCCATCCCCAAACGTGTCCGATTCCCCAAAACGTGTCCATATGACGTCGCTGCACTGCAAACATGTCTTGTTGCTAAAGGGCACCAAAACGTGTTCTGTTTATAAGCGCCCAATTGTGTCCATTTAATTTTAAAAGGCCAAAACGTGTCTGGTTTATATGAAACCGTAAAGTCTCCTTTTAAAAGCACAGAAACCACTTCTGCATGAAGCAGGTCGTGCAATACCCTCATACATTATATAGACATTTAGGTATAATCGGAGAATATTAGTACAAAATAATCCACTTAGTAAACAGTGATTTAAACTGTACAAAACTAATAAATTGCAATGCTTATGTTTTTTCTAATTACGCATTACATATTTGCCACTGGACATTAAGCAAACAACATTCAATAGCTAATTATGTGTTGCAAATTTAGCTTGCAATTATGCTTAATAAAACATAACTGGCATTGAACAAATTAATGCTAATAAATGACCACTTTATTTACAGTGAAGCACCGTGAAAATTTACGGACCGTGCGATGGCTGTGTTATGCGGGAAAGAGGGGGAAGGGCAGACTAAGGCCGTTGCCTCCCCTCTCCCGCTGAAGGTTAATGTTGTCGCTCCTCTATTTACATATCTGTGTTCACTATTTTGACTACGACATTTTGGGGACTGTCGTTCGCGTTCTTTCGAGGCCTCCTGGTGAATAAAACAAAGATGTCTATATATGTTTATTTCGAGTCCAACTATAAGAGTAAATTAGTGTTTTATTCCTTAGGGTTTCCTATTTTAAACCCTAATAACACGTGCTGGTTGGACTTGTTTTATTCACCAATCGAAATGCTTTTAGAATAATTAATTTTATAAGAACAGTTTCTATTGGTTAGATCTCTTTAGCTATTTCACATTTTACATAATTTGGGGTTACTTTTTGAATTACTTAATACCTTGTTTTTGTGACCATTAGGAAATCCGATTATTTGGTTAGATAGAATTCTAGGTGAACAATAGAAAAGAATTAGATATATTTGCTAAAGGAAATACTTCTAAGAGTTTAAGCCGTCAAACCTTATTTATATCGCTAAGTGTCAAATAGGAAGAATTTCACATCAAATACTTATATATTAAAAGTTACATAACATTACAGACTTTCTAATTATATCTTTTATACAAAAGCTTTATACAAAATTAGTTATTTTCTACAATTACATGAAAGATTCACTTAGTTTTATATGAAATATTAAAATTTATTTCTTTATATATTTTACCTCAATTTACCTTCATTATATATCCCTGTTGTTCGAAAAATTGCTGCGCAATTTTACATTTAATTATTTCTTCTTAAACTTGTTTTAAAAACGATTTTTTTATATTTTCGTAATTGGATTTGACTATATGACTTCATGGTTTATGATCAGTTGATATTATATCTATCGGTTAGACAAGTTGTTATGACCAAGATGACTTATTGCGTTCTAGTTATTTTACTTCGTGTCTTTATATGACCATATACATGTAGTATTTCATTTATGTTTTTCTTTCTTTTCTTTCATCAATAAAACAATTTTATCTTAAATTTTACATTTACAGATCTCTTTATTCTTTATTTTAGGAGCGTTGGTGTTTTTTTTTTTTTGTTTTTTTTTTTTTATCATTATTATTATCGTTTCTCTATTACTTATACTTTTGTGGTAAGTCCGCTTTTCTTGGTAGTCTGCTCGAACTCCAAACATACCGAGTCATTTCCTCTCTCTGGAGTATGCTCATTTTCCTGGATATTTTGCTCCGACTCCAGAACTACCGCAAATCATACCCTCATTTTCTATTATATTACTTTAGTCGGATTTGTTGCTTGTTTTACAATGGATAGTTTTCTAAAACAGTTAAGATTTTACATTATGGATAAAGATTTGCTTATGCTAGAATACATTATGTTTGCTACAATCAAGGTTTTACATGATGACTAGCTAGGTCAACATATTTAGCACTTAATTAGAATTCGACTATATATATAGCTAATTCTTATGATTAAACTAACATTAAATTCTTACATACGGGAACCTTAAAACATATGTTTTACTCAACATTTTATCGTAACCGCTATAGAACCATTAAAAACTTTAACAATCAACCAACATTTATTCATTTTTACACGTGCATTTCTCTTTAAATTTCTCTTTATTTATTTATCTATATTTGTTCCTTATAGGACACTGTGCCTAACCTCGGCATTTTCTGCTCTTTTTTTTTAAATTCTTTAAACAACCAACCTCTTCTTACAGATTTTATTTTTTTATGTACTTTTATCTTTTGAATGTTAAAGTTTAAGGCATTATTTTATGGCTCTCATATAAACAAGGGTATTTTTCTATCCTTTTACGTTAAATGAATTTGAACCGCCTGAACGTTAACTTCTAAGACATATTACATTTCAATATAGTTACTCTAAGTTACTTTTTGTATTTTCTATTAAGTAAACTATAAATATTTTACTAATCATCTCATATTTCTTCTTTTTTTTACATCAATCAGCATCATTTTAGTATCTTATTTGCCATTTATAGTCTTCCAAATTACATGATTATTTAATAACATTTTAATAAAGATATTTAGGCACTTAAATATAATAATTCATTATCGTTTATCTTAATTTAGACATTTCTTTTCAAATTAAGCTTTATCAATGACTCCATTTTCATTTTAACCTTTTAAGTTATTCGTACATACAATTTTTTTCCTTTAACTTTCTTTCTATCTTATCTTTTTTTACCTACTCGCTATTTTATCTATTTTAATTTTAACTTAAACTTATTTGCAATTTTATCTATTTTAACATTAACTTTAACTTACTTGCTATTTAACAACCATTTTTTAACCATAGAACATATATACAATATATACACAAAGAATGAAACAATAGTTAAATTTAAAATCCACTGTTTAGAATAAACGTCCAAAATTAAGCTCCGTCATGGGCCATCTTTCTCCGCTCTCCGTACTTCTTTCTCCTTGTTCCGTTCTCCGTACTCCTGTCTCCTTGTTCCGTACTCCTTTCTCCATGCTCCTGTCTCCGAACTCTTTTCTTTGTTCTCCTTTCTCCGATCTCCATTTTCCTTTCTCCTTTTCCGTTCTCCTTTCTCTGTATTCCTTTCTTTGTTCTCCTGTCTCCGTTCTTTCTCCATTCTCCTTTCTTTGTTCTCCTTTCTCTGCTCTCCTTTCTCCGTTCTCCTTTTCCTTTCTTTGTTCTCCTTTCTCCGTTCTTCTTTCTCCTTCAGAATATATATCACACAGTTATTTTTCTTTTCCAACGTTAAGAAACAAATCGGTTTACAGGTACTGTGGATCTTTCCACTTGCCTCCACCATTTCTGTTATGCGGAAATGAGGGGAAGGTAGACTAAGGCCGTTGCCTCCCCTCTCCCGCTGAAGGTTAATGTTGTCGCTCGGCTGTTTACATATCTGTGTTCACTATATTAACAACGACAATTTGGGGGACTGTCGTTCGCGTTCTTTCGAGGCCTCCTGGTGAATAAAACAAAGATGTCTATATATGTTTATTTCGAGTCCAACCATAAGAGTAAATTAGTGTTTTATTCCTTAGGGTTTCCTATTTTAAACCCTAATAACACGTGCTGGTTGGACTTGTTTTATTCACCAATCGAAATGCTTTTAGAATAATTAATTTTATAAGAACAGTTTCTATTGGTTAGATCTCTTTAGCTATTTCACATTTTACATAATTTGGGGTTACTTTTTGAATTACTTAATACCTTGTTTTGTGACCATTAGGAAATCCGATTATTTGGTTAGATAGAATTCTAGGTGAACAATAGAAAAGAATTAGATATATTTGCTAAAGGAAATACTTCTAAGAGTTTAAGCCGTCAAACCTTATTTATATCGCTAAGTGTCAAATAGGAAGAATTTCACATCAAATACTTATATATTAAAAGTTACATAACATTATAGACTTTCTAATTATATCTTTTATACAAAAGCTTTATACAAAATTAGTTATTTTCTACAATTACATGAAAGATTCACTTAGTTTTATATGAAATATTAAAATTTATTTCTTTATATATTTTACCTCAATTTACCTTCATTATATATGTATAGCCAGTCAAGGTCGTTCAAAACTCCCATCAACAAAATTTACAAGATAAAATGTAATAAATTTTAATTGTGAAATTAAAATTATCTGAACTTTATATAAAAATTATTAAAACCGCTGCAAGTAAAAATATTTTTATTGTGGGATTCTTTTTAACCTAATGTCTTCTATTTATATGAGGGCCTCGGTGGCCGAGTGGTCTAAGTAGTTACTACTGTAATCACTAGCCAGTCAACACTGAGGTTGTGAGTTCGAACCCCGCTCGTGCGGGTGCAGTCGACTCCAATCTTAAATGACTAGGATTGTCAGTTTTCCTATCGAAGGTCGGTGGTTTTCTCCGGGCACTCCGGCTTCCTCCACCAATAAAAACTGGCCGCCGCGAAATAGCCCAAAAGCGGTGCTTAAAAGTGGCGTTAAAACACCAAAAATCAAAAATCAAAAAATCTATTTATATGAAAGCAGAAATGACTGTGTACAGTGTAGCTTGTCTTGGACATTTGTGGATACGGATTACTAAACTTTCCTCCAGAATTTATTGGGTAGCTACATGTACTATGATTTTTTAAGAATCTAACTGATCCCGAAGTATTTTATCGTATCCCACGCCATTGAATTGCCGTAAACGTTTTGACTTCACGGAGTTATATTGGCGCTAAGAGTTTTGAGACGTTCTGGCGTTTTTATCTGGACACGTTTTGGCGAATAGCAATTATCGGACACGTTTGGGGATGTGAAATCGGACACGTTTGGGCGGATGGACACGTTTGGGAGGGTTACATATATATAGATTCTACCACTGCATCGAGTGTAATACGATATTTATCCACTCGAGACAGTTAAATTTTCAAATTTAAAACGCGAGGCTCGCCGAGCGTTTTAAATATTGAAAATTTAACTGTCGAGTGGATAAATATCGTATTACACGATTGATGGTGGAATCTGTTTCTCTAATGATTTTCAAACATTATGCAGGCAAAATTATTCCTTCTTTTCGACTGACCTGCAAAATGATGTGTTCTTTCTATGTGACGTCATCAGGCATGGTCGCCTTTTTTCATGCCGTCACAATAAGAAATTCAGAGGAAAGCAAGAAAATTCGACGTCATAATCGGATTTTAACCAATGAAGAACTGAGATCAAACGGACCACACATTGATTAAATTTGTTTATACAATGGGTGCAGAAAGGGATAAATTGACGAAGAATTAGAGAAATATATATACAAGTCTAAATTGAAAACAACGTTCAAACCTATGATTGCGTTGGATAAAAACCGCAATTTTAATACGTGTGCATGCAAAACAAATTTCTTGTTAGAGGGGTCTAAATACAGCACAAACAACATTTTCCAAAAGACCAAAAAAGTGAAAAATTATATTTTAACAAAACGCATTTGACTAACAGGTCGAACAACAAATGTTCTTAAACCCTGCTGACTGCCATTGGCGATTGCCAAATAAACGGATCACCGATGTAATAAATGGATCTTAATTTTAAATTTAATACTAAACAGAAAACAATAAACTTGCGGAAAAGATGATATACCGCAAACAAAAGATGCAAAGGTTTTTG
Organism: Mytilus coruscus; assembly: GCA_017311375.1. NCBI lineage: Eukaryota > Metazoa > Mollusca > Bivalvia > Mytilida > Mytilidae > Mytilus > Mytilus coruscus. Next base: position 48,057,804 of record CM029606.1, on the reverse strand, counting down.
TACACCATATCCGGATTTCGACAACTAATGTCTCTTCAGTGATGCTAGGAATCGAAATTTAACGGTATTTGGAAAGCCATACAATTTACTTCAATTTAGGATAGACTCTTGAATTTTGAGGAGTCAAAATAGGATGAACGGATCATATAAACCCGAAGGCAAATATAATACAAGCCCAAACGAAAAATATAAACAAGTCTAAATTGAAAACAACGTTCAAACCTATGATTGCGTTGGATAAAACCGCAATTTTATACGTGTGCATGCAAAACAAATTTCTTGGAAGAGGGTCTAAATACAGCACAAACAACATTTTCCAAAGACCAAAAAGTGAAAAAGTATATTTAAACAAAACGCATTTGACTAACAGGTCGAACAACAAATGTTCTTAAACCCTGCTGACTGCCATTGGCGATTGCCAAATAAACGGATCACCGATGTAATAAATGGATCTTAATTGTAAATTTAATACTAAACAGACAACAATAAACTTGCAGAAAAGATGATATACCGCAAACAATATATATATATACGTATTTGATAGTCCACTATACACCCCAGAATCGTTCCTACTATAGTTTTAAGTAATATTTTGATCATTTGAATTAATGACGAGAACAAATTATAGATTAATTAATCAAATTAACAATCAATAAATTTAATTGAGGTCTGGAGATGGCATGTCAGTAAGTGCAAGTAGTCCTTTGTTGATTCATGTATCATTGTCATTTTTTCTTCTTTTGTTACCAATTTTAACATCGGACTCGAACTTCTTTTAAATTGAGTTTTACTGTGTGTATTGCTATGCGTTTCTTTATTCTGCATTGGCTAGAGGTATAAGGAGGGTTGAGATCTCACAAAACATGTTTAACCCCGCCGCATTTTGCGCCTTTCCCAAATCAGGAGCCTCTGGCCTTTGTTAGTTTTGTATGGTTTTAATTTTAGTTCATTTATAAGTTTTGGAGTTTAGTGTGACGTCCATTTTCACTGATCTAGTACACAATTTTATTTAGGGGCCAGTTGAGGACCATCTCCGGTTGTGGGATTTTTCGCTGCGTTGAAGGCCCATTGGTAGCCTTCGGTTGATGTCTGCTCTTTGGTCGGGTTGTGGTCTCTTTGACATATTCCCATTCTCAATTTTAACAATGCACATAATAAGTACGTCCTGTATAGTAGGGGATGACTCGAATGAAGGGCTGGAAATTTGGATTACCACTGGAAAATGATGGTAAATGTAATAGGAGACATTTAGCCTTGCTCATGCACCTTATTGGGTTCTTAACGTGCAGAAATGTATGCCAATCCCTTTTCTCAAGGCATCGGATTTAATGTCCCGATTTGGACCTGACGTGGCTGCGAATTTGTACATCTCGCACAACCAAACGAAAGCCACTCAATTTTACCCCATATGATTTTTTCAAGGGGTCCAGTCCCCCAGGAGAATGGCATGTCTCCGCATTCTAACTAATGTGATTGCATGGGGGTGGGGGTGGGGGGGGGGACAGGATAGGGTCAGTGTTATCCCCTATAGGACTATAAGCTTATTTACCCCCTTGTAAAATGTCGGCGAGTTAAAATAGTACCTTTCTTTTTATAAGTTGAGCGTTAGTAACTACCACACCATCATCGTATAATTATACATTCAATATCTGATGATTTATTCATACATATATAAGAATCATGGTCTGATCTGGTGATCACACCAATTCTCTTCCGTGGACACTTATATCATGTGTTACGGGACTTTCTGCATGCTGTAGGTCGTGAGGCCAATGTTCTAGTTGAAGCCTACTGGACACCTATACACATACTGGTTTACATTTTAGATGACTGGTGGACACGTAGACCGACTTGTGAACATGCAAAAAGACTTAATTGTTGATAGAAAGACAGACTGGTAGACTATCAAACAGATCGAGGGACTTGCATTTGTTTATAGACTCGTGGACATGAAGACCGACCAATGGACATTTACACATGTAGACATGGACTCAGATTTGTGGATATATGACGAAGTCACAATATTATCTTGCATGCCACGCTAGTGGACACAGATAGTTGTACAAACATATCAATATATAAGCATACTAAGTATATATAGTATTGTTAAGCCAATCCAAATGAAATATCTGATTATTTAGGTAGACAGGTTAATAGACAATGAACAAGCTATATTGGAGTCATCAACATATCTATACAGGTACACACAGAACATAAGAACCAGTTGATGCTTGCAAATATTAGAGAGGTCAAGTTTCAGCTACTGAACCCCATCAAAAGTTCAATGTTTGGTAAAAAACTTAATTAAAAAAATCTATCGAGACCCACACACATACACACAAACGCAACCCCATCCCCATTTTGCAAAAAAAAAAAAAAAAAAACCGCCATGAAATTTATACGTGTTTCGAACAAAATCTCCATAAAACACAAAAACATGCACTTTTAATATGAAATAGAAAATAACAGAGGCATCCATTCGAATTTCATAAAATGCTAGTGTAGTTCAGGGCGTTACTTCCTGTATTTTAGTGTGTACGAGTTTTCCGCAAAACAGGGTCGCTTTTCACACCCTGCTGGTTAGAACAGGGTCCTTTTTCATGTCCTGCTGGTTAGAACAGGGTCACTTTTTAAACAAAAGTATTTGTCTAGAGCAGGATCGCTTATTTAACTGTCTGAAATCGAGTTAAAACAACAGTTTGGATACGGGACACAAGCATGTTTTTCTTACATTAATTTGTTTGCTGACGGTATATATTTCGGATCTAGTCTAGAACATACATGCATGATTTAGGCCTAGAACAGGGTAAACGTTTTCTGAGCGTGTCAGAGAACGGTATGTTTTAATATTTCTGTATAGAACAGGGTATGTTTTTCAATATTTTCTGGTTAGAACAGGGTATGATTTGGCAAGTGTTGTCGACACAGTTATGACCAAAGGGATAGTCAGTAACATAAACATGACTTATCATTTTATTAAAATTATAATTTCTAGTCTTAAAACTTTTGCTACTTGTGAAATTCGATGTTTTGCCATACATCTTTATTTTATGTATTATATTTAACAACACTATTAATCGTGCATATCAGGATTATACCCGATTTCGGAACATATTCATTGCTGATCCGTTTGTGATTCTTAAGTTACTCACGCCACAATTCCTCGGACTTTTCGATAACTCATCATGTAGAGCGGCAAATTCAAATATATGCATCAACACAATTTCCTAGGTAATGAAAGGGTTTAACCTAGTTATATTTAAAAATGACCTCACAATTTGATAAAGGACATTTTGTAACCTAGAAACAATCCTTGAAATGTACTTTTTCAGTATTTTGGCTTTGAAAGAAAAGATAGAGTCCAAGGCTTATCATTATCAGACATTTATTTACTGAGACAACTATAAGTTATAACCCAGTGTTAATGTTATAGTAGTCTCATATATTTAACAATTTACTCCCAACATTGTAGTAAATACTGTGTAAGTAATCCATTTTGTTCCTTGATCACATGCAGGCATCCAAAAGATTTGTCTTTCAAAGTAGTATTTGCATGAAGTGTATATCAAACAACTTTTGTAATTGAATTTAGTATAGTACTTGTTTCATTTAAAGGAAAATGATCTTAGAACTAAGCTTTTATAGTGAATTTATGAACCTTGGCTTTCGTTTGTCTAAGCCTATTTACATGATTTACCTGTTTACAGCCTGACTGGAAATTCAATGACTATTTATCAATAACATGAATGTTTTACATTAGAAGGGTGATGATATACTTTAAAACATTAAAGATGCTTTTCTGATTTTTACACGCGTGACATTTATGTATACAGAGTGGAAAAACTGATAAGTCTGACATGTCACCATACAATATCAAGATATACATGGAACAAACAATTTGACTTCTATATCAACATATCAAAATGAAAAAATATATAATATATAATTTTTATAAATGTAACATATTTTATCCTAGTTGATCTACATAAAATATAAAAGTCAATACCTAATTTATGCTACATGTAATTTGTAAATGGAGATTTAACAATAGGGTAGAATGCAGAAAAGACATTCTGTTCTTTTCTGATCTAGGGGAAGTAACTCAAACATTTTTAAGTGCAAACATTTTGGATTTGTTGCTTGAATATCCCTGTCAACAAGTTTTAAAGTTATAATTACAGTACAATTAAGTAGTTGTTACTGATTTATAATGCTGGGGTGTGAGAATATGTGTGTCGTGCATTTACCTCATTGGTGACTTTGTATCATTTGTTAGTTCTAAAAACATATTTCAATGAAGTAAATGCATTTGCAAATAAATCTTCTTTGAAAAGTTTATCTTAATTTAGCTTGATGGTATTGTAATTCATTACGCTATTACACATTTTTATCAACCATTATCTACATAAGATTTCAAATTCAAAACCTCCTTTATGATGAATAAAAGTATCCCATCTAGAAATAAAACATGTTAACATAGCTTTAACAACAGAGTAGAATTGATAAAGGACATACTTGACTCTTTTGATCTAGGGGAAGTAACTCAAACATTTTTAATTCAATGTAAATTACAAATGTATTTAATTTGCAAGGTTTTTAAAGTACAATTATGGAGTTGTATGTGATTTACAATGTGGGGGCGTGGAAATATCTGTGTTGTGCATACTCATAGTATAATCTGATGGGTGACTGTATGTGTCATATGCTAGTTATAACAAAATATATATCAATGACAGTAAAATTTATTTGCTATGTACTTTTATCTGCTTTAAGTTTGATAGTACAAAATGAATTGTAAGTGATTACTTTGTAACATATTTTATCTGTCTTGTCTACATAAAATATCAAATTAAGAACCTCATTTATGATAAATACAAGTAGCCTAACTCAAAATAATCCATGTAAACATAGCTTTGATATCAAGGACAATCTGTACTTCTCTGATCTAGGGGAAGTAACTCCTTTTTTTTTATAATTGTTTGTTATAACCTTTTGGTATGGTGAGATTGTCTGAATATTTATGTCATTGTTTTAATATGATTTTTGTTCATATATATCAAATTGTTTTCCCAAAAAGTAAAAATAAGATTTCATTCTACTCACTGAAACAGTCTTATCTTTATTTATCTTCACATTCATTGCTTTTAGCTGACTTTTTTTCTCACAATTTCCAAACATTCTTGATATTTCAAATGAAAAGAAGATCTAAGTATAATAAGCATGTGAATATTTGTATTTGCTTGTTTTTCTATTGGCTGAAAGGTCATGTAAAGTTAATATCTGATTTACAGTATTGGTAATTCCATAAAATAAGCTTTTTCACAGGTCTTTCTTTAAAAAAATGTCCCACTGATTACAGGACTTTTTATTTAATGAAAATTAAACCGACTATACTGACGAGGTTATTTCTGATTTTTTCTTTTAATTGTTTTATTGATGAGTACACACAAATTTATCAGAATATTCAACTGTGCCATGTCAACCGAATTTATTTAATTATTAAAGAGACAACTCAAAACTCATGTTCTATATTCTGATTTGTTGATAGAATTAATTTAATGAAGTTCAAATGAAAAGATGTTTTATGTTGTTTCGGATGAATGGCTTACAATGCAGTCAGATCTAGCTGGTATATATTCCAAAATGAAATTATAACTGGTGTGGCTAGTAATTAAATTAGAACTTTACTTTGTTGTTTTATTCTTATTATTTCTGACAAAGAAAAAAAAGACACTAGTTGAGGTTGATGGCATATTTGTATAAAGAAAAGAGCAGATGAGGGGTAAATTTCAGCAAGACAACAACAATCATTCCAAAAATGCAAGAAAAGCATATAAATTACAGGGTATATATGGGAAGAAAACTAAACAAGTACATGTATTTTAATATAGTACTGCTTTAATTTTATCATTTCATGTTCTTAAGAGTCTGTTTATATGGTTAAGTTTCAAGACAAGTGGCCGGTAAACTACTTTTGTACCCTTGAATAACAATATGTTTGCAAGTACAAAACATAATGTGGATTTCAACAGACGATTAAGCAGGCAAAGTAACTCGCCTGCTTCATTGAAAAAGTATATACATTTTATAAATTCAAACCCATAGTATCTATATTGTATACATTATACATAGAATCTTAAGCAAATCAAACACAAATAGATCAAAAAGTTTAATCCTGATTTAAAAGAAAAGCTGCTTTAGTATTTAAATTCAGTATTTTTTCTTGAATCCTACTTTCATTCAAATTTAATTTCAGATAATATAAAAGAAGAAGATGTGGTATGATTGCCAATGAGACAACTCTCCACAAGAGACCAAATGACACAGAATTTAACTACTTTAGGTCACCGTACGGCCTTCAAAAATGAGCAAAGCCCAAATTGTTGTTAAACTAAACATTTATTCCTAAAGAAAGACTTAAATGTTGGATAAAGTGAAGATTAAATGCAGCTAAACTTGTAATATAGCAATTTAATATTTGCTTAAATTCATTTATTTTGTAAATATAAATTAGAATAAACTTGCTTAAATTCAGACTTAAATGTCTAGTAAAATGAAGATTATTCAAAATTAAACTTTTACAATATCTATATAATGTTTGATTAAATTTTCTTAAATGTCTAGTAAAATGAAGATTATTTAAAATTAAACTTTCAAAATATCTATATAATGTTTGATTAAATTTTCTTAAATGTCTAGTATAGTGAAGATTAAATTAAAATAAACTTTGAAAATAGGTATTTATTTTTGCTTAAATGCACATAAATTTTAAGTAAAATGAAGATTAAATTGAACTAGTCTTGCTTAAATTAAGAATTTATGCAAATATAAATTCATTTAAACTTACTTATACATTAAATCTAAGCTACCATAAAGGTTGATTTAAACCACAATTAAATGTAGGAATTTAATTAATAGCTTAAATTCAAATTAAACCACAATTAAATGTGAAATTTAAATGATAAATAAACTTAAAGTATACATTTAAAATGAGAATTTTCTGTAGTTTATCAAGGGTATAATTACAAATTAAATATATAGTTTCATGCAGTGATGCTTTAAACTACAATAAAATGTTAGATATTTTGATCCAACCTATAATACTTTAATGAGAAACTTTTCTATTTTTTGCATTATCCTGTTATCAAATACTTATATATTTGTGAAATTCTGATGCTCCTTCAAAGAAAATGCAATAATCTGGTTATATGATGGTTGTGTTAAATCGAAACATTTCCTTGGGAAGGACAAGTACACACATATTGCTATATAGCAAGGTTTCATTATCATGGTGATGAATCAAATCATTTCATTAGACAGGATGAGTACATGAATACCGAAATAGCATGTCAATATCATCACGGTGATGAATTGAGTAATTTTATTTAACTTGTTGAAATACGACAGATTTTGAACTCTCTGTATACTTACACAGTTGAAGCAGATATCATGATGCTGACAGGCTGTTGTTATATTCTATTTGTACGGAAACTTTTTAAATGAATGGACACCACAGCCACTGGATACTCCTGGGTTAGGCTTGAAACAGCAGAAGCTCACTGCTGATATCGTTGGCCACACACAGCAAATGAATACAAGTGTTATCCCACTTAATCTGCAATGTAATATTCCCTACTGATCTATATGTTTCGTGAAAAGACAACATGCGATACAGTATGTAGTACATCCTGTATAGATGTAGCTTTGACCAACAATTTTCGATACAGTCAAAGACTCAAAAATGATAAATGTTATATAATATAATTATCAAAAGAAACGGCATAATTTATGTACTTTAGAATAAACAAAATAAAAATAGTAAATAGTGTTTACATTTAGCAACACAATAACATAACAAAAGATCTATCAAAACAAACAAACACTTATCACTGAACTAGTACACATTTTTGTTTAGGGATCAGCTGGAGCACGCCTTTGAGTGCAGAATTTTCACGCTGTGTTGGAGACCCATTGGTGGAATTTGAGTCTTTTTCTGCTCTTTAGTCGGGTGTTGCCTCCTTGACATATTCCCTATTTACATTCTCCATTTTAATTATCATCGAAACAAAATGGCAGATTTATATGTTAGCGTGTTATTTCCACATAAAATTGCTAGTAAGCATTATAAAAAACAAATATCAAAAAGAACACACAGGATTTAACAAAACTAACAAACACCAAACTTACAATTAGTATCTTTAAAGTGGCAGATTTAAACGTTAGCTTAAATAACACAAACTGAGAAATGTTTCAAAATCTCAATGATTATTTTAAGTTTGATGTTTTTTCCATTGTAATATAATTTAGTGATTATTATTAATTTAAAAACTAGTTAAAAAAAATCATTTTAACAAAATGTCTTCTCATCTTCTAAAAAAATAGGTCCATCTTTATAATATTGACGAGACAAGTACTGATTTCCTTGTCAAATGACCTGTTTTTTCCTGACTGTTAAACTAGATGTTTTTATCAGATACTGTTTGCCAAAAAACCTCATGTCGTTTCCCATGTACTTGTTATGGATGCATGTCAAGTAAACAATGTCTTTATCTTTTATCAACAATAGTTAGTAATGTATTATCTGTTTTAGCGGAGTATGGTGTTACTGACAATTCCGCTGTTCACATGTCTGATTGCAAGTAGAATTGTCCGAAGTTTTGGGTATCACAATTGAGCTACGTAATGGGTCGCATTTTTTTATCTCCAACTAAGTAATGAGTCGCATTTTTGTTCCCTGGCTTAGTCGTGAGTCACATTGTTTAATCCCCAGTTAAGTGATTATGATAAACGTATTTTATGTTTCAATAAATATCGTATTACTGACGATCCCACTGTTCACATGTCTGAACGGAAGTACAATTGTCAGAAGTTTGGGGTGTCACATTTTTTATCCCAAGCTACGTAATGAGTTTCATTTTTTGTTATCCCCAGCTAAGTAATAAGTCGCATTTTTGTTTTCTGGCTAAACAGTGAGTCGCATTTTCAATCCTTGGCTAAGTGACAATGATAAATGCTAGTATGTTCTGCGATGTTTTTCGATAGAGCATTATATGATTAAGCGTAATACAATTGACTGATTGGATCGGAGCCAGAACAACATGTCCGGGGTTCTATCACGTCGGGTTTATGCACACGCGAAATGTAAACGTGTGAGGTAGAACGTAAAAATACAATTCAGTCAAACAAAGTCTTGTGTAATCAAAAGACTTTCGAAAAAAAAAAGAGAACACCGGATGTATGGACGAAACTAATAAGTGCTCGACTTATCTTATCCTCTTCTCTTATTCTAAAAATAACAAATATATCACATGTTTGTCAAGATTAACCGAAAGTTACAAATATTAAGTGATAAATGAAGTCAGATAGCGCAACATCTAGTAAAAAGTAAAATCACAAAAATACTGAACTCTAAGGAAATTTTAAAATGGAAGATCCTAATCAAATGGCAAAATCAAAAGCTCAAACAGATGAACGAATGAATAACAACTGTCATATTCCTGAATTGGTTCAAGCTTTTTTATGTAGAAAATGGCAGATTAAACTTTGAAAAGCCACATCTAGTAAACCGCTTCTCTACTTATACTTTTTTTTATCAATACGTAAGTGTTTCAAAATAGATGCTTTAATAGTTTAAGTTCACAGTTGAACGCGTTTGTTATACACCCGACAGAAATGAGACAGCGGTCAAAATATCACGTTCTAGCCTATGTTCCCTCTATGTACAATTATCGTCAATAAATTAATTGAACATACATTTAGTTTGACATTATTTTTTTTTGAAATACAATCTTCCGTCAATCGTTTGTGTAAAATACCACAATTATCTCCCTTTAAGGATGTTCGCTACTCTGTTTATGATTTTGTCCGATAAATGGAACTCCTTAATTTTATTCATAAAGCGAAAATTTGCCGCTATCCCTTACTTTTTTTTTTATATTTTAATGATATATTGTTTAAAAGGAAGGTTTAAAATAAAACCATTCTAAATTTGCTAAATTCGCATAAATTGTTAACATAAAATTGAGAATGGAAACGGGGAATATGTCAAAGAGACAACAATCCGACCATAGAGCAGACAGCAGCCGAAGGCCACCAATGGGTCTTCAATGTAGCGAGAAACTCCCGCACCCGGAGGTGTCCTTCAGCTGGCCCCTAAACAAATATGTATACTAGTTCAGTGATAATGGACTTCATACTAAACTCCAAATTATACACAAGAAACTAAAATTAAAAATCATACAAGACTAACAAAGGACTGAGGCTTCTGACTTGGGACAGGCGCAAAATTGCGGCGGGGTTAAACATGTTTTTTGAGATCTCAACCCTTCCCTATACATCTAGCCAATGTAGAAAAAACAAACGCACAACAATAAGCACAGTAAAATTCAGTTGAAGAGAAGTCCGAGTCCGATGTCAGAATATGAAACAAAAGAAAATAAAAAAAAAAGACAATAATACATAAATAACAACAGACTACCAGCAGTTAACTGACATGCCAGCTCCAGACCTCAATTAAACTGATTGAAAGGTTATGTCTTCATCATATGAATATCAGACACAATCCCTTCTGGGTTTAGTATTATACCATCATGAAATATATTGCCACTGGACGTTAAGCAACCAACAATCAATCAATCAATCATGAAATATATGAGAAGAATATAACCCGTGTCATGCCAACAACTGGTTTTAGAATAAATGTGTTTAATTCCGATGCAAAGACCCTATAAGTGAATCAATATTAAAGCCAACATATGCAATCTTTAATATATAGATATCAAGATCGAGGAAAGGGCAGTGGTCATTGTTAGTATTAGCTTTATTTAAAGTAAGTTCAACAGGATAAATTTCTTTAGTATACATACTGAAGTCGTCATTATTGAGAGTCAATATATCATCCAAATATTGTTAAATTTTTGTATCAAATGTTGTGCATGTGATGCAATTCAAGTAGTACAATCAATGTACTAACAGTCTGTATACAACAACATTAATGTACTTACAGTCTGTATAAACCACCAACGAAACTCAGTATTGTGAAAAAAGGAGAAATACTTATTCCACAACTCTATTATTATCAATTAAAGTTCATTATTTTTTACCATTGCAACATCTGCCATTTTGTTTGAGTTCCGTGAACGGTGATTAATGCAGTAAACTCTTTGTTGTATTGTTTCATTGTAACTGATGAAACTCCCTCAATATTCTTTTAATCCATTTTGAAATTGATACTTGACAAAACATTTAAATTGATGAAAAGTTGTGATAACGCGGGTAGGTTAATGCGGTTTCAAATCGATTTTTAGTGATTGCATCGGAATCTCATCTATCATTTTCGAAACTATGCGAATTCTGATTGGCTAAATCGCACGTTGGGAGAATTTGTTAAGGAGTGGTGATTTTTTAGCTACACTGATGTCAAGGATTTATGAACTTGTTGTTTTTCGAAAACGGCATTGCGACGTTAAGAATATCTTCGTCCATGACCATTGTTCCCTTGAACACTTACAGTTTTAAGTAAGAAAATCGCCAAAAACTAAAATTCATCAACGTCAATTTTTAGCTTGTCACGTCACACTCATTATCATCCGCTGTTGAACACCTTGTCACAGAAGTCGGCAAATGGAAATCACAATGGAAAGATAGTCTTTGCATACATTTTGAGGTAAATACGTTGCAAATTGTAACTCTTTACCACCGGTACACATTTCTTTTTATTGAATTTGTTGAAAGCGAATCAAAACATTCATATTTCTTCATTTTTTTCGATAAACAACGACGGAAACTGTTGATCTTGATTGATAAATTTACACAGGCACTTGCTTCTGTCAATGTCAGTGAATATGGGGTTTACTATCCACACCCGTACGAAAGTATTCGTACGGATGTGGATAGTAAACCCCACATTGACAGAAACAAGTGCCTGTGTAAATTTAGCTAAATGAGAACAATGCTTGGAGAAAGATTGTTATAATAAGAGACTTGATTTTTCCAAGCTAATCGTTAAAAATAATACCCCCTTTAATTCCACCTGGGTGGAGTGTATGCAAAAACTAAAACTATCCATTAATGTATAGCTCCATAAATTTGGTAGAAAGGGGTGCACCCCCTACATTTCCACCCCAGTTTGCTTCTCCTTAGGCTAGTCATTTTTCATACACCACCCACACAAATGAACAGTGTTGGTGTTTTTAAACAGAGAAAGACATTGTTTCAATTCAGAAACACTTTTTTCATTTTGATTTGAGCATGAATTTTATTAATATAAAACTTGGATTTGTTACACAAATTGTATTATTTCCATAGTTATTTTCTGAGTTTATGAGAAAATACCAGTCACACAGAGACAAAGAATTTATAAATGCATGTACAAACAAATTAAATATACTAAGTCATATTTTAGTTAACAAGCTACTAAGATTTTATATTAATGAGAGAATTTGCTCATCTTAGTTAATATATTATCCATGTTAGATATGAAAATTTAAATTGATCACCATTTTCATTCAAATGACATAAAGACTATTGATTATTTACAGGATTTGCTTGATAACTATTAAAATGTAATAATCCAAATATCTAATTATTAAATTTATATAAAAGTTGTCAATCTACATTGATGTAAATATTTTAATATCATTCAGATTAAATACCTAATGGTATTTGGTTTTTTAATTGCCTGTTTCTTACATGTTTTAAAAACTATTACTGTGTTTATTGCTTTAAAAGTTTTGATTATGCATTTATATTTCTCTTTTGCAGAATTTTTATTCACTGGATTTTCTACTGCTTCCCAGTGACTTAACATATAGGAGGTCTGCATAATGTAAGCTTTCAAATATTATAATATTGTTAAACACTTACTTTATAGTCGCATTTAGTGATATTAAAGCTAATTAAAGGTTAAATGCTAAAGAGTTAAGATTAAACTATTTGTTAAGAAAGTATACAAACAGCAATTATTTTTTACAAACATGTAAGTTTACTATTGGTTTTACTAATCAATGCTAATAGGCTATTGAGCTTACTCAAATTTGATTATATTGAAAGTTCTCTTTTGTATCAGAATAAAATAAGAATATTTTATTTTCCAAATATTAATAACAATTAGGGCAAATAAAGAGCATTTAAATCAAATATAATGACTGAAGTAATAGATATTATGCATAATATATATCAATTGAGCTAATAATTATAATGTATATAATAATTTTTTTTTTTTGCAGGATTATGTAAGATGAATGAGAAACAATGGCACATTAAATAAAATGAATAAGACACAAGGACTGCACTTATCTTTCTTAGGAAGATCAACAAATGAAACCCAAACAAGGAAATTGTCATATCAGATTCCTGTATATGAGATATAGGTCTAAGTGAAAAGTAAATTTTCCTGAAAAGACAACTGTTTACTTATACATATGTGTGACAAAATGAATAAAATCAAGACTGTTTTAACTGTGCTAAATGGAATACAAATTAGAATCTAATTGTATCAAAAGAGTGAGAAAGTAAAAATTTACTGCATGAAAAATCGGATTCGACAAAATGAAATCTGTTGAAATGAATGAATAACTAGCTGCAATGATTCTGAAACTTGTGTTAGTTATAATTCACGGAAAAGTCTATAAGAAAGTGCAATACAATATATATGATCAAATATATGTTATATTGTGTCCTACTTGTGATCACTGAAAAGAAGATGTTTCACAGAACTTTTACTTCATAAATGTGTGTACAAATTGGTATTTCATCAGTCTCATAAAGTATATATAGCTGTGCTCCATGGAATATAAAATCAAAATTATTAATATTGTTTATTAATATAAAATACAAAAGCAAAGGTGTCTGGAATGATGAAATGTTTTTTCATAAAAATTAGCAAATAGATTCATCAATAGGATCACCCATTCCCTAATTTCAATGATTGTGAAACATGTTTTTGTAGCAAAAACAAAAAAAAATCTATGTTATTTGGTTCTGATGGACAGTTGTGACTTATTGGAAATCATACCACATGAAGGAAAAAAGTCAGTTTTGCTGCATTTAATACACAATTTCGAATCAATCAATCAGTGAATGTGTACTTTCAATTACTTTGGTTAAATGAAACAACTTTGAGATTGCCAGGTAGTTTTTCTGTCAGACACTGATCATATATTCCTTTAAAAAACATTAGCCCCCTTTTCAGAAAGTACCAAGGAATGCTTATTGAAGAGCAATTATTAATAATTGAATTATCAAATTATATGAATTATAAATTAAGCTTACAAAGATGAGAAATATTATCATTTTCTTATTCAATTCAACATCAGTTTATACTGATGTCTGCTAATTTTATGCTGTTTAGCCTTAAAAATAAACACCTCATTGATGGTTATTATTGCAATTATAAAAGATAATATGTTATTGATATAAATAAAATATAGATAATCAAAACAGTTGTCGTAGTTCATGAATTTTCTTATTCATATAAATTTAAGCCACAGATACATATATGAGGGTCAGAACTGGGGATAGGTCAATTTATTGTTTAAATAATTTTTCTGTATTCTTTTTATTTAAATAGCATCTTTTCGTACCTTTTAATCTGCAAAATCATTATTTTATATTCTTTAAAAACCCTCCACACCCTATATATACACATGTCTCCTGTAGCTTAAAAAGAAGGCACAGATTTAAAGAAAATATTCCAGCCTTTAAGTGTGCTCTACAGTGACACAGAATGTTCATTGAATGAGTACATGGTGTAAAAAACATATGACAATGAGCAAAGCCCAAACATGAGAGGGACCCCATCTGACAAAATAGAAAACACTAGTCAAAGAATTGATTGATTGAATGGTGTTTCACAACGCTTTCGGCACTGGTGTGCGATTACATAGCGGTCAGATTTTATTGGTGGATTTTCCATAGGTTATTATCTCAGTTTATTTACTTAATCTTTTTTATTCAAAAAGGCGAGTAGAACTTTTCTATTACTTTTGTACATAAGCTATCCATAGATAACAATATTTGGAAAAACAACACTGTCTACACGCTAGCACTTTCGAGTTTTCTGTTTTCACGGTTATAAATAGATTTTGAGTGTCACCTGATAACCACATGATAATTTGAGAATGTTATTTTCGAAAACGAAAATTCATATTGTCAACAAACTAGCAAAACTAAAAAATAAAACAAATTACAATATAAATGAGTCAAAAAGTATTTTTATTAAAAGTTGAAATTTAAGTATCATATTTTCATTTTTTTGAAAATACAGCATTAACCTACCCGCGAATGCATACTTTTCCCCCTCTTTACATTACGCACAATTAAAACAAATAGAATCGTCCAAATAAAACCATTGAGTACAACAGAAAACCAACAAGGGAAAAATAAAATCCCAAACAAATAAGCAAAATAAAAACGATTAACACATTGATTCCATAGCGCGTTGGTTTGGGCACTTAATGTGTAATTATTTTACCAGTAACTACCCGTTTTGTTTCTAATACTATACGTCGTAAAGGTAAAAAGCTAAATAGAACCTACACACTGTATTATGTGTTTCGGTTATAGTGCTTTGTTCCTCACATTTCAAATATGTAGTCTAATTCATGTTTAAAATAAAGGCGATAGTGGTATACTGCTTTTCAATGGTCATAGATCGATTGAACTGAAACAAATCATGGTGACAAACCAAAACAGAGGAAACACATCAGCTATAAGAGGAGACAAAACGGAACAACAAAACACTGAACTGCTACAAAAACAAACGCCATCATACATAAACATTGGACTATCTGATTATAATTGCCATATTCCTGACTTAGTAGAGGACATTGTAAACAAATAATAGCTGGGTTGAACCTGGTTTTATGGCATGTCAAATCTTCCGCCTATATACAGGAAGCAATGTTAAAAATACCGCTAAAACAACATTACGTGACGGGAATACAGTACAAATAAATGCAAGAACATTCAGGACAGAGAAATACATAAACAAACAATATAATAGTCTATTTCAACATGAAAACCACAGAATAACATTAATTTACGACAGAACACAATTACAGCACAACATAATAATAAACTGTGCGTCATACGAATGTATCAAAGCCAAAAAAAGGAACGTCACAGGTAAATTTCTAAAAATACAATACGAAAATGGGAAGAATTTTGTAATGTTGTTATTTGATTTTTTCTATCCATTACAAGAATATTAATATAGAATTGTGTTAGTAATGTCTACTAATAAAAACAGGTTGTTGTTTTTTTTTATTTTTCAAATCGTGCATTATATCATATACCCCTCAAAGAGTTGTTGCTAGGGTTCTTAACGTGCAAAGAATGTGGCACTCTCTTTACACGTGGCATCGATTTTAACGTCCCCATTCTGACCGGACGTGGCTGCAAACGTTATACATTCCGCACAGCCAAACGGACGCCACACTTTGGCAATCGTTTTACTGCCGTTCGGGAGAAGACCAAGTGACAATATTTATATTCCCCAGTCACCCTTTGTAAGTTAGTATATAAAGCTAGACAATTGTTCCTGTGCTACAAACCACGTGTTTTCTGCATAACAGTGTTATAGGTCAAGAAATATAGAAAATGCGTTCTGATTTTAAAAGCCTCATGTTCTATAAGAATACACACATTATCCCAAATCATCAACTATAGTCAATTATCATTATTTGAAAAATGACTAATGGCTATTTGTTTGGTAATTTTGATTGAAAGAAGACGATTAGGTGTGATTGCGAATTGGACAATATCCTACCAATTGAAAGCCCGTGTTAATGTAATAAACAATACGTTATGGTATGGCCTGTAGCAATAATCAATAAACGTACTATATGGTTACTCAAAAGTCCCTACTGACAAAGTGTACACCCTTAACATTCCACAAAAAAGTATACCTTTAAGCGGGATGAACATTGTTCGACTCCTTCACTGTTATGACAGTTTTATGATATTTTCGATATTTTTTTTCAAATTATCGTTTAAATATTGATAGTGTATTTTGAGCTTAGTAATTAAAGATCTAGTGTGGAGTAATGTCTCATTGTTTCGGGTCATTTTTCGTTTTTTTTTTTTTTTTTGTTCTACTCAGTTTATGGTTTTAATAGAGAACGTAATATCCCCTTATCTTAAAAGAGTTTCATAATCTGTTAAGTGTTACTAAATAGTGTACTGTTCAACGTTAACTACATGATTTTGTTTCTATTTCACCAGATACTGGGCAAATAATATGTGTTGACAAGAAGAAATAGTATAGCGTGTGTATATAACTGTAGCAAAGTTTCCAGTTGACTTTTGTAAGGAGAAACACTTTTTGTAGAAGCATCTACTCTATCTTGGTCTGAACATTTTAAGTAGCTGACCAATCTTACCTGTGACAATGCCATACTCAATTTAAGATAACAAGATCAAGCACTTTTTATACATTATTTTGTTTGGTTTTTTTTTATTATACCACGATGACTTTATTATCATGAAAAACAACTTGGCACCCAGCTTTGATTGCATTCGGTCTTTGGTGTCCTCCTGAATAATTGTGAACCTCCAACACGAACAGCGTTATAGTATATACTACGTGCAAAGTATTTGCACCCTGCTTTCTTTAGAAATGACATCCTATTACAAACGTTCAGCATGTCTTGTAAGAAAAGTTTGTCACAGTACAGTCTACTTTTACTGAATTTTGAAGCCTGCAAATAGATATTAAATCTAACAATATATACACTATGTGTTGTTTATTGTCATCATGTGTGTGTTTTTTTTTTGACACGTTTGGTATTCCTTATATCCTTTTTTTAGATAACAGCAATCCAATGTTGAATTATAAAAATCAATTTAGTAGATTTAAACAAAACACACACCAATACATATTTCACCGCAACAATATGCAAATTGTAAAACAGATGCGAAAGACACCAACGGGACATTTAAATTCATAAGTCGAAATAAAAGCGGAGAACACCATGGGAAATGACTTTACAAAATACAACATAAAAAACTAAAGACTGATCAAACGAAACCCAGCACACACAGTGTTCCTGCTCTAAACTTGACATGTGTCGTTGTGCTCAAATTATTGCCAACCCTGTAAGCAATCTACGATATGATGTGATTGTATAAAGAGTGATACTTCTATCGTTGATTAAAACTCTTATGTTGGGAAATCCTCACGCAATTGTGACCTAGGACGAACAAGGCTGATCTATTTATGATTTTGCGTTATGAAATGTTCTAAAGATTGTTGTATTGCTTGTTCCCGGTGAAGACAATCCTTAAGAAAAATGATATGGACATGGACATTGAATTAGATAGTGATGAACACATTTTTGATACAATATTATTTTGTAGACGCTATGTGTATACTTACTCAACCGTAACAATCGATATCATGACGCTGGCATGGTGGCGTGAATGCATTTCTTAAGGAAAAATTTTAAATAATGGGATACTACAGCCACTGGATAACCCTGTATTTGACTGGAAACATCGGTCGCTTTTCTTGGCTAGTATTGGATGTAAACAGGCTACGATGACAATTATGAAAGCACATAAGCTGAATAAAAGTTACATTTTAATAACCTTTGTCGAAAAAGAAGAGAAATGAAAAAAAGGTTTAATATTTTACTTAATATTATTAAAAACATCTATATTGTTTCGTTTTTTCTTCAGAGTTTAGTATTTTTGTGATTTTATTTTTTATTCCAGTCGTCCCACGCGCACATTCTATTTAAACCTGTACTTTATTTGTTCTCACACTGAATATGTAAGAAATAATTTCTGCCGGATTAAGAACAATTCATCAAAGAAACGGCGCCTCATTACTTTCATATTTTTATTTAGTGTCGATGTGTACAATATCAGAGATCCGAGATTTGTGAAATATTGTTACGGGAGATTCACGTTAAACCGCCATCTTGGATTGTACAACTGCTGTACATAATTGGTCAAGATCTTTGCAATCGTCTGAAAATTTGGAGGCAAACTTGCAATTTATAGGTCAGACTGTATATCTGTAGAAGGAAAATTTAGTGATTTATTGCATTCTACAAAATGTTTAAATAAATACCAAATATTTGTGTTTTCAGAAACAAATTTTCAACTTAGCCTTTTTAGGGCAGATAACTATTTTAGTAAAAAAAAAAATATACCGGACAGCAAGAAAACCAGTTCGGAGACACCATTTTTTATTTTATTTTCTCAAAGCATACTATTAAACCTATCTTCAAAATCCTATCTCATATATTTCTTTTTATGCACAAAAATGTGTTTTTTTCATGAACAATATAGGCAAATTTAGGCAATTTCAAACAACACGTACAATGTAGCTTAAAAAAGCACGATGAACCATACGTTATATGATACAAATGTATTTTTAGAAAAAGGAATGATTTTTTTTTTAATTTGGCCAAGTATCATTAAATTCTATCTGAGGAAATACATACCTAGATCTACCTTCAAAACACATAACACATAAAGCGTCCATAAAACTAAGAGTTGTCACATGACAGCAAGTGAAATAAAACAACAATATTTACATTATATAACCTAAAATTATTAAATTTATGTAACACTATCCAAAATGTTTTGATTCTTTTGTGCTTTTTTTGTCTTTTTAATATTTCTAACTGAACTGATTTTCTGAATGCATTGAATCAAATACTATTTAGTCATTTATCTTTTAAATAAAATGTAATTCAATCGTACTAGTGTATTGTTAAAACTTGTTTTGTGTTACTGTCTTACCTTCTATGGTGTGAGTCCATTTTAAACATGTTGTCAGGCCAAACATATGATGCTCTTTTTATAATGCCTGATTCGACCGACTTTAGATATTTGACATGTTTCTACAAGAAACAATAGGAAAACCCCACATCATGTACATGTAACATCTGAACATGTCATGTATCAATAACATAACCAAAGAGAATGTCATCAAACTGATTTTCTTTTCTTGAAACAAAAGTACAACATTTATGAGCTTGCAAACAGGTTATTTTTTACTGAAGAAATGAAAAATGTACAATCAAGTTTAATGACCTGGACATATTGTAAGCAGTTTTTTCATTTATCTTTATCAGGAACGCTCACACCAAAACATTTGAAAGTTGATGTCATATTTCCATGAATGAGTAAGAACTTCAGTTTTTAATAGTTATATCTTAATCTATCAAATATTGAAAATAGTGACCGACATTTGTTTATCCTTTTCCAAGAAATTATGGCAGCAACGAAACTAAAACGCATGAGGATCAAAACTTCAAACATGTAGCCTCGTATTTATTGTCATAAAAATGAAGGAATAATCATGCTTAATTGGAACAAATTTATCATTATTAGGGACCAAATAATAAAGATGAAGGACTGTTTACAACTTTGGTCCTAGCATGAAAATACGGATCAAACATTGTTAAAATGAATATTTTGACATCTTCAGAAATTAGGGAATGTATTTCCCTCATGCACAACTCTGATTCTATGTCCAGGTTTGGCTAAACATTTCGTCATTTTTGGTCTAACCAGCTTTTAAACATTTGTACTAGGGTTATATCTTTCAATATTTTGGCCACACAATATTTCAGCACATTTTAGACCGTAAATGTTTTTTTACGGGTTGTTTTGCTGAAGTTACTTCTTTTTTTTTATTTAACTTATTGTAAATAACTAACATGACACAAACTTCACACGTGTGCTCAAATGCAAATAGGAGAAACTAATGTAATGTTTGTAAAGTTTTTTTCATTAAAATACCCCAAAAATGTAATTTAATATAGATTATTGTGATATATGTTTGTTGAGCGTATAATAGGAAGCGCTCAATTTAAAAATTGTTGCGTCAATGAAAAAAGTAAAATAGAATGAAAACCGAACTCTAGGGAAAATTCAAAACGTAAAGATTTTAAACAAATGCCAAAATCAAAAGCTTAAATACATCAAAGAAATGAAAGACAGCTGTCATATTCCTGACTTAAGAAAAGCCATTCATTATGTAAAAAAATGGTGGATCAAACCTGGTGTTATGTCTAGATAAACCTCTCACTTGTATGACAGTCGCATAGAATTTAATTATTTTACCATAATGTATGAGAAAGAAAAAAAAAAAAAAACAGACATGAAAGGTAAAAATATCAAAAGTTTTAGTACAGCAGTCAACAGTGTGTTAAAATCTTATTCACTATAACAATAATCAACTATGTCAACAAAGTCCAACAAAATGTTTGCACCTGTCCTAAGTTAGGAATCTGATGTACAGTAGTTGTCGTTTTTTTATGTAATTTATTCGTGTTTCTCGTTTCTCGTTTTTTATATAGATTAGACCGTTGGTTTTCCCGTTTGAATGGTTTTACACTAGTAATTTTGGGGCCCTTTGTAGCTTGTTGTTCGGTGTGAGCCAAGGCTCCGTGTTGAAGGCCGTACCTTGACCTATAATGGATTACTTTTATAAATTGTTATTTGGATTGAGAGTTGTCTTATTGGCTCTCATACCTCATCTTCCTATATCTATATCACAAAAATACAATGACGGGATGTATTAATAACACACTAAAGGGATATCAACAAGAAATGGACTAAGCACTAATGGTAAAAAAATCAACAAATCCTATAAAAAAGACCACTATACACTAAAGCAACTTATTAAGATGATAAACAAAGTCAGTAAATAAACTTATACAAAACCATAATATTTAATAATTCAGATGAAACGGAATATTTATATAAAAAAGTTTTCGTATATCAAATGTTGCCTTTGAATCACATTTCTCTTCGTGCATTTGCTGCATGTATCCGATACAAGGGAAGCAAAAATCAATTCGGCAAACCTAGTAATAATTGCGGTTCCCTATAGTAGATACATGTAATTAAACTATCAAACATTGTGTTATAAACAACGTAAAATATATGATGTATACGATATATCTGTCTCCACTCACTGACAACATGTTTAGGAAGTTTAAGATTATACGTAGAACCCAGTCTTAAATATATACCAGGCATTAATATATGGTTCGTCACGTAAAACAGAGAGAGATGAGTTATGTTTCCTTTTGTTTTTAATTTATTTCATTCAAAAAGTATATCTAACAACAACATACAACATATTTATGTACATGTTTGTCTGCCGCAATTATTGCTAGTCGTCTTTAAGGACAGGCACTAATAGTTCACTAATAAACACATATGCAAGAACATTTATTGCAACTTCAGTACATTGTACAGACAATGATATCAACGTATGAAATGCATTTAAAATTATAAATTCACAGTAAGTCTTTATCCTATATACAATTTTGCTGATTTCAAGCTTATGTTTGTTTTGTATAATGAAAATGTTTTTATTTAATATTTCCTTTTATTTTTTTATCCTTTTACTTGAATAACAAATGTTCTACTTATTCGTCAAAGTGATTTTTTCTAAGAGATTTTGCAAAAGAACAGTTGTTTAATCATAGCATTGTATTTGAAAAAATACACATAAACTTTTATTCTTTGTAGACCAATATGAGTTCTGCGTCATCACTCCAACGAATTGCGACGTACAAATTAACAAATAAAACATATATTCATAGCAGATGTCGTATTGAACATGTATTTTTGTTGAATGTCAATGACTATTAGTCTATAAATAAATTGCAAATTGACAAATAAGTAAGAAAGTAAGAGTATTGTTATATAAAAGTACAGACATATGTAAAGTTAAGAATATATTAAACAAAAAATTCTCTTTTGACAAGCAGAAAAAAAATAATATGAACATTTTAACCTTGTGTTTTGGTCTTTGCATATCTTTTGAATTGCTGTTTCGGATTTCTTCGATATAAAACAATCAAATTTGTGCATTTTTTGGTCTGTTTCAATAGAAATATTTTTTCTTAAATATGTCACAACATGTTTTGATTCTGGGCATTTGTCTTTGTAAATAGTCTACTATAGATCTATTTAATCTGTAGGTTTTTTTTTTTTTTTTTTTTTTTTTGTTTTTGTTTTTTTTTGTTATTTTTTGTTTGTTTTTTTTTTTTGTGGGAGATTGAAGAGTGTGTTTCCTGTTATCCAAGACTCTCAAGCAACAGTAGATGAGAATGAATACAGGGCCATTATCATTTGCAATATTTACCAGATTGTGTATTCACCACTTACAAGATATCTCTGTTCTCTTCGTGGACTGTTCGTGTTAACATATTTGTTTTTATAGTCCTGATATACAAAATTCGATTGTCTAAAACAAATTGGTTTTAAATCTTGTGTATGAGTTTTACAAAATATATAAAAAGATGTGGTATTATTGCCAATGAGACAACTCCCACATGAGACCACAATGGCACAGAAATTAACAACTATAGGTCACCGTACGGCCTTCAACAATGAACAAAGCCCATACAGCATAGTCAGCTATAAAAGGCCCCGAAATGACAATGTAAAACGATTCAAACGAGAAAACTAACGGCCTAATTTAAGTATAAAAAATATACGAAAAACAAATATTTAACAAATAAACAAACGACAACCACTGAATTACAGGCTCCGGAATTGGGACAGGCACAAGCATACAGAATGTGGCGGGGTTAAACATGTTAGCGGAATCCCAACCCTTCCCCTAACCTGGGACAGTGGTATTACAGTACACCAAAAGAATGAACCATAAAAATCAGTTAAAGAAAACAAAACATGTTTGTATTGTAAGTGTAGAATCAAACATGTACTCTTTTAAATGTCAATGACTTTCAATCAACAAAAATGAATGCAAATTATCAGAAATTTCTAGCACAACGATATGAAAGCGGTTTACTACAGGGATATTAGTATATTAAGAGAACTCTTGATTATTTAATGAAACAAATATAATCAATATATCGATAGACAAGTATGTATTCAGGAGGACGCCCTTGACTTAAAAAAAAAAAAATACTATCACAGTTTATTGAGATGATAAGCAAAGTCAGTACATAGAATGTATACTATAAACCCATCATATACTAATAATTAAGATCAAATGGAATATTTATTAAAAAAAAGTCATGGTATATCAAATGTTTCCTTTGAACTACATTTCTCTACATGCATTTGCTGCATGTATCCGATAAAAGGGAAGCTAAGAAAATATCTTGTCAAACATAGGAATAATTGCAGTTCCTTATTGTAGATAATTGAAAAAGTTGTGCTACAAACAACGTAAAATGTATGATATATACAATGTATTTGTCTCCACTCACTGACAACAACTTTAGGCAGTTTTAGATCATTAGATACTAGATTGTCGCATCCGGTCTCATTACTTCGGAGGTTTGTTTTATCTAAAACAATCAATAACAAATGGCATCGAATGCATTCAAGTCGTACAGCTTTCATTTGATACAATAATTATAGTCAAATTGGTGTATATTTTTTTATATTTTTGTATTGAATTTATTAGTTGGAAACAGGCTAAAATATGGACCAGGCATTAGTAAATGGTTCGTCACGTACAACGGAAAGAAATTAGTTATGTTTTCTTTTGTTTTATTTTACTTCAAATAAAGACTTTATTCAGCAACAACATAGCACATGTTTATGGATTATCGTTGATCACGCCAACGATATTTGTGAGAAAAGTAATTGAGTAGAGATGACACATGATAATCATTTATCGCTATTTTATCTAGGACGACGTTGTGAACTTCATGTCAATTTCATTAGCAACGGCTATATAGTATATATATATATATATTGCTAATTAAGGATGTTCGACTTCAGTAAATTGTACATACAATGGTATCAACATATAAAAGCATTAAAAATTCTGAATTTACATTAAGTTTTTACCCCATATACTATTTTGCTGATTTCGTTTGTTTTGTATAATGAGAATGTTTTTATTTAATATTTCCTTTATTTTTTTTTTTTTTTTTTCGTTATCTTAAACTTGAATAACAGTTGTTCTACTTAAACGTCAAAGTGAATTTTTCTTAAAGATTTTGCAAAAGAACAGTTGTTTAATCATAACATTGTATTGGTAATGTTGTCCCTTTTCCGGATAAATTGAAAAAAAATGGAAAATTCTAAACCGAAATTCCTTAGGCAAATGGCCAAAGTTATAGCTGAAACACATTAAACGAATGGATAACAACTGTCATATTATTGACCTGTTGCAGGCATTTTCTTTTGTCGAAATAGTGGATTGAACCTGGTTTTTACAGCTAGCTCAAACTCCCACTTGTATGACAGTCGCATACAAATACATATTAGCAACGATCTGTGAACAAAACAGACAGACATAATAGGTTACACTTTTGAAAAGGGTCGTTTGTGGGATAAACAATTCAGTGATACGATATGGATAAACAGGCAAATAATATTTTGTGCAGCTGAAAATCTTCATTCAATGATTATGTTGATTCAAATGAAAAATTTGAATTTCTGATACAAATCAATCATCAATTGAAACACACGTTATTTCTGTTGTATTGAAATTGACATGGTTCGTAAAAGTTCAGATGAAAGGGCGAAAAGTTTATAACAGACTCGAAAACAAACAAATGAGCAAACAAGGCTCCTAACTTTTCATTCCTGAACTGTATTTGAAAAAAATCCACAGAAACTTTTATTCTTAGTAAGCTAATAAGAGTTCTGCATCAACGAATTGAGACGTACAAAAGGACAAATAAAAGCATATTTTTCATAGCAGATGTCGTATTAAACATGTATTCTAATTGAATATCAATGACTAGTAATCTATAAATCAAAATTTAATGCAAATTGACAAAAAAGTAAGAAAGTAAGAGTATTGTTATATAAAAGTACAGATACATGTAAAGTTAAGAATATATTAAAAAAGCATATGTTCTCTTTTGACAAACAGAAAGAAACTAATATGAACATATTAACCTCCGTTTCAATAACAGTCTTTGCATATCCTTTATATTGCTATTTAGGATTTCTTCGATATAAAAAAATCAATTTTGTGTATTTTTCTTGTTTTGTTTAAATAGATTTGTTTTTCTCTTAAATGTGTCACAGTATGACAAATTTAAAAAAAAAAAAAAAAAATAGTAGTACACCTTTTTGTATGCAACATGGTACATTGTTAATTGCTTATTGACACGTTCCACCATGCTTGTACCCTGAATATATTCAATTATACATGAACTATAATGGACAACAAGTTAGATTCAGAAAAAAATCGTTGAACACAAATGTGGTTGTTAATCGTTATACATAATTTAGCATGTTGAAATTGTTATGTAAATCCGGTTTGAATAATTGTAATTTCATTCGTTTAAACGGGCCGTGCATTAGAATGAGATTAATTTCTCCTGGGTGTTTTCACCATATGTAGCATAGAGCCCGTTAGGTTTTCCCGCTTCAAAATTATTATCGCAGTATTTTATTGCCTATGTAATCATTCAGCACGCCACCGTCAATCTGAACAGTCGAATGTCATTGTTAAATTTTATTTCTGGTTAAAGTTTATTCAGCTTTATCTTTGAAGAGTTTTTAGTTTGATACTGCTGTTTGAATTATATTTTAAATTTGTATGTATATATATGTATGAATAATATTTATTTCATATGAAATATAGAGCATCGGCGTTGTTGTGCAACTATCATTTTTACAAAGTCTTTGGTATTTATTATAGCCTTTTATGGCGTGTATATTCAGAGTATTGATACACACTTGGATATTTGGTACAAGTATTGGTTTTATGTCTACATTGATGGGTGGTTTATACCAGAAGAATAAAGAAAATACAAGCTGTTCTATACTGGTTTTGGTATGATTATATATCAACTGTATATTTACTACAATGTACAAGTGTATGTATGTATATTACTGATAATTAAGGATGAGGACAACAATAATAAAGTAAACACAAAACGACACGTTATATGCATATTTATACCATAAATGAGAATGCGGGAGGATTTTAAATATTTGACAAGTTGGATTGGTCGTAAAGATTCTACCACGTTTGTTACTTCAAAAAAAAAACAAAAAAAAACAGTGAAATAGATCATATTAAGTATTTTATATTTTCCTTGCAACTTGCTTTTATATCAGTAATACTTACTAGATGTACTAATAACTAGCCTTTTGCAACACTTGGATACCTTTGTTTATTTACTTCAAAATGAAAACATTTAAAAACTAGTTTAAATATGACTTTTAAACAGCGGTATACTACTGTCGCTTTTATTTAACATAAACATACAAAAATCGTCGATACGGAACATGCACATTTTATATTCTCTTATTGTTTTTACTTAATTGTTCAATCTTGTGAAAATATCATATGTTCATTTCGAACGTTTGGATTAATTTTATTTTAACTAACAATAATTATATGTATGTGTTTTGAACAAAAAAAAAATGTACGATTTCTGACCAATGGTAACAACAAAACATTTTTTTGTCTATTTCCTTTTTTAACTTTTATTATTAAAACTTTATGAGAAAAATATGGGTTTGGAAAATAAACGAAAATAAAGGAAGAGTGTAAAGATATGTACTATACATTTATCTCGGGCCAAACATATTCGGGAACAAAAAGCATTTGATAATGGAAACACCTCATGTAAAACACGTAAACATAGGAATTCCTTAAATAAACGTGTGCTGAATATTCAGTACTGATGAAAATATACGATGGCAGACAATGGCAAGATAAACAATTTTTGCGTTCACATTAGAGTAAAATAAACATGCATAAAACTGTAGCAAACTGATTAAAAACGGTATTTCACATCCAAAATTTTACAATTGTATTGTACTTAAAGCGCGGGAATCACTATGTGATCCGTGTAAACTCATCAAACCTTTAAACAAATTTATTAGTAAAGGTTATCTTACCAATGTTGTATTTATATCTTAAAATATAGTTTACATTGGCACTAATATCGATTTTGTCATCAGCAAATTAAAACATAACTAGATTTGTATTCTTTTCAAACGGGATGTATAAAGACACACCCACGTTCATTTTGATCTATACAGAGGTTAACTCCTACCTATCCTACTGCCTGTCGATACATTTATTGTTGGCATTGCATAAGTCATGTCTTTTGTGACTGTTCATGACGTTAAAATTCTTAATCCCTGGGATGTGTTTTAATTGATTTTAGTATCTGATGCATGGTGTTTTACTTGTGTTTGCAAATCGCTGATATTTTGGTTTATTGTTGTTTTTCTTAAATTGTTTAACACAGTGGTAAATCATGTGACTTTAATTATTCTTTCCTTAGTTT
The DNA here is from genome assembly GCA_017311375.1 of Mytilus coruscus. NCBI lineage: Eukaryota > Metazoa > Mollusca > Bivalvia > Mytilida > Mytilidae > Mytilus > Mytilus coruscus. The sequence continues at coordinate 48,029,581 of CM029606.1, read as the reverse complement.
ATTTATTTTGTATTTACATTCTATCATAGATCAAATGTATGTGTTCATTGTATGCTCACTGGTGTTAATTTAAGAAATAATTGATGCAATTGCTATACTTGATTGTATTTTTTACATGGGTAGGCATTATATTCGTGATTATTTTTGCCCGAACGATAGTGAGGGCTAAAATAACACGAATAGAATGCCTACCCATGTTAAAAGAAATTTTATTGGATTAAGAGCATGGGTTTATTCATAAAGCGAAAGAAGCACGTCGTATTAGAATTGTCTAATGATTGAGTTAAGCCATTTCAATTGATAATTTATAGTTCGTCTTTCTATGTTGTGGTGTTACACTACTGTGTCAGATACAGGTGAAGGTTTTATACCATTTTAATGTTTAAACCCGCTGCAATTGTCTGAGCAGAAAGTTAATGAACCAGGGGACTGTTAAAGAACGTCTTGTCCTTTTTCTAAAAAAAACTTCATCGAAAGGTACCAAGACCTTGTTGATAAATATTCCGTATCAACTTCACAAATAATACATGATGGTCTTGATGTATAGATTGTGCGTACTGACGTTGTTTATCATCTTAACTCCCTGTTATAGTGTTCTTTTATTTGTCTTTGTTCAATTATTAATATTACATTTACTGTTTGGTCTGTTTTATGTGATATCCATTTAACGTGGCTCAGTACTTATACATCCCGTCAATGTGTTTGTATTATCTCTCATTTTTGCTGGTGTGTTTTGTATATGCGACTTTTTCTGTTTCTTTGGTTCTTTATAACGTGACTCTGTATTTTTAAAGATCTCGTCATAATGTTATTGTTCTATTATGAATTTGATAATACTTTGAAAGAAAAACGACAAAATTATTTTACTCGCGTAGTAGTATTAACCATATATGGATTCTTAAAAATTCTAAAGAACTTCTGGATAATTTCAAAACTCGGTCTGTTTCTAAAATTAATTCTAACATAACTTTTGATTTTTTAACCCTGCATACCGCTATTCCCCCTGTGAAATTATAATTGTTTTGAATAGACATTGAACGACAAAATTTCTTCTTATGTGACATTTGCATTTTCTGACGCCAAACACGCGAAACGATGAATGTGTATTTTTAATTTGATAGATGCTTTTTGTGCTTTTTAGTAAATGTGTTTTTGTTTTGAGATTGTAACAGAGTGATGACTGGTGTAACTATATTTTGACTATTTTATCGATTATGTCTGTTTTGTTTACGCATCGTTGTAAAAATAACAGAATTTGATGTGACTGTCATACAAGTGAGAGGTTTAGCTAGCTATAAAACCAGGTTCAATGCACCATTTTCTACATAAGAAAATGTCTGTACCAATTCAGGAATATGACAGATGTTGTCCATTCGTTTGATGTGTTTTATCATTTGATTTTGCTATTTGATTAGGGATTTTCCGTTTTGAATTTTCCTCGGAGTTCAGTATTTTTCTGATTTTACTCTTTTTTGGCACCTGTCCTAAGTCAGGAATCTGATGTTCAGTAGTTGTCGTTTGTTGATGTGGTTCTAAAGTGTTTATCGGTTGTCGTTTGTTAGACAGATTAGACCGTTGGTTTTCCCGTTTGAATGGTTTTACACTAGTAAGTTTTAGGGCCCTTTAATTATAGCTTGCTGTTCGGTGAGCCAAGACTCCGTGTTGAAGACCGTACTTTGACCTATAATGGTTTTCTTTTATAAATTTTGAATTTGATGGAGAGTTGTCTCATTGGCACTCATACCACATCTTCTTATATCTAAAGCCTCAGAATTAATTGTTCTACCCACGAGTAGAAAACAGTATCAGTATTTCAACAAACCTCTTGGAATTCATGGCCTTCAATGCTCATCAACCTTGAGGATAACAGATTATTCTTTTCAAAGGTGAAATGCGCGTCTGGCGTACAAAAGTGTCTGCTTGGAATCTTAAATACTTATGGTTTTGTTTTGTTTTGTTTTTTTTTTTTTTTGTTTTTTGTTTTTTTTTTTGTTTTTACAAAATGGACAACTACTGTTTTAGCTAGCACGGATTATAAGCCTAGTAACGAAAGAAAGAAGTATATGTTATCATATTTATATAACGATGCAACGATGTACACTTTTCAAAGGTGAAATGCGCGTCTGGCGTACAAAAGTGTCTGCTTGGAATCTTAAATACTTATGGTTTTGTTTTGTTTTTTTTTTTTTTTTGTTTTTTTTTTTTTTTTTTTTTTGCAAAATGGACAACTACTGTTTTAGCTAGCACGGATTATAAGCCTACTATCGAAAGAAAGAAGTATATGTTATCATATTTATATAACGATGCAACGATGTACACTTTTAAATATGTTATATGTTATGTTTGCCAACAAACAAATTTTAAATTCAAATTGCCTGTATTTTATTTTCGAAGTAAGAGTTATACGTTGATATAAATCAACATTTGGTCTCTTGTGGAGAGTTGTTTCTTTGGCAATCATACCGCATCTTCTTTTTGTATATATATCATATATATTATATTAACGTTATCGTCGTGGTTATATCATAATGGTAATTTCGGGAAATAAAGATCCATTGTATGGTCAGCTACATGTACTTGTGATTTGTTGTTATTCTTAATTGACGTTCATCAAGCAATATAGATACTTTAAAATGCTGTCAGGAAATATTAAAATTGGTTTTAAAAAAATAGATAAATACAAAATGTTACGGCCATAAACCTATAAGAAAAAGATCTGAACCTTCTATACGCAGCTACTTTAGGAACCATCTATACGGCAACTATACTGATCACGTGATATCAAACAATGTGTATAGAACAATAAACATTCTTACAAGAAACTCTTCTTAATATGAATTGTAATTTAAGATTAAGACTATTTCTTAGTCATATATCATTTGCAAGACATTTAAACGAATGAAATAAGATGACTCAATTCTTACTTTGACGTTATTATTTCAATGGATATTCTATATAAAATCTTCATGACTGTTTGGCGTAATTGCATCATACGTCAGGCGGATACACTGTACATCACCATCTCGAATTGTTGAACAGCTTTAATGATTGAATAAAGCTGTTCAACAATTCAAGATTTTAATTTAAATTTAACTTGCATGCATTTGTCACCGTACTATAACAGTATAATTTCAAATTTATGAAACCACACCGTTAGTATATACTACCTTTACCAAAACATTAACCACATATGGGACGGACACAACAAAAAAAAAAAAAAAAAAAAAAAAATACGAGGCAACTTTCTATCCTGTTGTTATCCATTCGTTTGATGTGTTTGAACTTTTGATTTTGTCATTTGATTGAGGACTTTCCTTTTTGAATTTTCCTTGGAGTTCAGTATTTTTGTAGTTTTAATTTTAAACTATCCTAGGTGGGCATGACACATAATGTTACAACCATAACAAACCTTTCAGTGCTTCACATAGAAAATTTAAAAAAGCTTTTAATTATTCATTTTGTTAGTTTAAAGTTTTAATTGATACATCTGTAGTCAACACTTGATCCTTTAGTATCATTTTTGGTATCTCTTGTTTGTCATTTATTTTACATTTCCGTCTTCAGGGACTATCTCGTGATTTCGATTGTTATTGTCACGTGGTTGTCTTTATTTGAATTAAACAACTGTCATAGGTCAAGTACATGTATTTCCTACAATTTCGTAAAATTATGAAAGTACATGGTATGAAACAAAAATGAAAACAATTATCGTGATTATTTCCGAATTCGTTGAAATTCCCTGTTATTAGTTTCATGTTGTTTGAATGAGTTTCATGTAGAGCTTCACATATTTGCATGTTGCACTGTATTTGGCACAACTTTTTGGAATTATGGGTCCTCAATGCTCTTCAACTTACACTTTATACAAGTATTCCACATTCCAAACTAAAAGACAAATTGAAAGAGTTGGTATTGCTTTGTTTCATAAAAAAGAATGGCCAACGAAGATACAAGTATCTTGTCTTAGGAAGGGATAAATCCTACTTTGTAAAGGATCACTCTGATTCAAACAAAAAATTCTCTGAAACTAACATTATCAAGATGCTTGATTTCTTGATTGACAACATATTTGTTACGTTCGGAGGACGTGTTTTTCAACAGACTATCGGCATTCCAATGGGAACGAATTGTGACCCTCTTCTTGCCGACTTGTTTCTTTATTATTATGAGGCTTACTTCATACAGGAACTTCCTAGAAAGAAATATAAGAAGTTAGCAATATCCTTTAACTCTACTTTCCGCTATATAGATGATGTTCTTTCACTAAATAATTCAAAATTTGGTGACTATGTCGAACGCGTCTATCCCATTGAACTAGAGATAAAGAATACAACAGATACAGTTAAGTCGGATTCATATCTTGACTTACATCTAGAAATTGACAATGAGGGTCGATTGAAAACAAACTTTTACGACAAAACAGATGATTTTAGCTTTCCAATCGTGAACTTTCCATTTCTAAGTAGCGACATTCCAGCAGCACCTGCATACGGTGTATAAATCTCCCAATTGATACGATATTCCCTTGCTTGCATTTCCTATCATGATTTTCTTGATAGAGGGTTGTTGCTCACAAGGAAGCTATTAAATCAAGAGTTCCAAATGGTGAAGTTGAAATCATCTCTTCGTAAATTTTACGGACGCCATCACGAGATGGTTGACCGTTATGGAATAACCGTTTCACAAATGATATCGGATATGTTCCTTACGTCGTAACTGCAATCCCCTTCCCTTTCATAAATGTGACCTACCGAATTAGAATATTTATCGGATTTGTTATCTCATAAGCAACACGACGGGTGCCACATGTGGAGCAGGATCTGCTTACCCTTCCGGAGCACCTGAGATCACCCCTAGTTTTTGGTGGGGATCGTGTTGTTTAATCTTTAGTTTTCTATGTTGTGTCATGTTTACTATTGTTTGTCTGTTTGTCCTTTTCATTTTTAGCCATGGCGTTGTCAGTTTATTTTCGATTTATGAGTTTGACTGTCACTCTGGTATCTTTCGTCCCTCTTTTGTACTTGTTTGGCTTTATAAATATTTTGATCTGAGCGTCACTGATGAGTCTTATGTAGAAGAAACGCGCGTCTGGCGTATTAAATTATAATTCTGGAACCTTTGATAACTATTTTAGCTATTTTTTCGTTTGGTTGATATCTCGTCGGTATATCTTTCAAAATAAATGTTTTTGCAACAGAAACAATTGTCTATACAATCGCCAAGCATTTACACAATTTATCTGGAGCCAATTACTGAGAAAAGACTTGGCTGTATGCAGTATCATCCAGTAACCATGCAATTAATTGCTATAAAGACGAAGGCATATACTGTATTGAAGGAGTAAGGGACAATTCATCAGCAGTTGGGCGTTCTTCTCTGACAATCTGTAGAGTTTCGATGTTTTTTTCGGACGCAATAAATATATATACATCACATGTTTGTCTAAGTTAACCAAAAATGCACTTATTCGTATGACGAAGTCTAAAATATTTGTACAATTTCTATAACTAAGACATGTGTTAATTAAGAAAAACGTCATGGCAACCGCATATTTGTTTTCATTTAACCATGGGTTGGGCATTTACATTTGATTATTTTACCCTGACCGTTAGCGAGGGTAAAATACGAATATAAATGCCCAAACCATGGTTAAATGAAAACAAATCTACGGCAGCCATGAATTATATCGATTCTAATAGGACAAATTCGGTAATTATGTTAACCGTGAAAGCCCTATACATACGATACTGTTTTGGCAGTTCCGTTTTACCCAATTTTGATAATAAAAGTAATATTATATAATCTAATGATTTATTTTTTTTAATCGCATTTTTCACTTATATATTTTCTTCCAATGTAAATTTATTTGTTCTGAGGCGTTCAAGAAGCTTTTAAACGCCCGCTGTCATATGGTATTTTGAACCCCATGGTAAATTGACCCCGGGGTCAAATTACCGCTATGGTAAATTGACCCCCTTTCCCCTGTATGGAAAATTGACCCCCCATGGTAAATTGAACCCCCCTGTTTTTTTCATTCTAGATGATTAATAAAACATTTTACATTATATAAAAGCTTATCAAAGATTAAAAATCATTCATACAAGAAGGGGAGGTCAATTTTCCATGATTGGTTAAAAGAGAAATATTTGCTTGGTATAAGTGCTCTGAAGTCTTAACCAACAAAATTTCATTAAAAAAACTTCTTAAAGCATTATAACTAGACCATGTAGCTTGGACACTTAAATTGTTTGAAATTTGAAACATTTATGTAGAATGGTAGACTTTTCCATGGTAAAAAAGGGGGAGGGGTCAAATTACCATGGCTCAGTTAATCTAAAAAGTAAAATTTTCAAAACATCTTTTCAAGCTACTAAAATACATACAAACTACTTATTGGAGTATAATAACTATGTAAAGGAGTTACAGTAGCTAGAATTTTTAGCATTAAAGGTTTATAGTAGGGTAATAATACACCATGGTAAAGGGGGGTCAAATTACCATGGCAAAGTAAAACTTTCAAAACATCTTTTCCAGCATGTTAAATACATACAAACTACTAATTGGACAGAGTTCGCGAAAACTTGTTTTGACCGTCGGTCATGGGACCGACAAAGCAAGATTATTTGTCAGTCCTACAAAATTTTAGCCAGTCCTAAAAATCTGTCAATTTTATTCTGAAATAAAATAATAAAATATTTTATCGAAAATAACTTTATTATTATTAGTTTTATTTTCACAGCCACGGACAAATAAACAATGAATGACCAGTTCTTTTCTTCTGATTGTTCTTATTTAAAGTAATCTTCACTATCCATTTCATCATCTGAATCACTTTCTCAGTATTTGATATCTCCATCGAAGGGTTCAATCGCCGAGTGTTTGCCTGGGATGGCTACATGAACAAATTTAGCAGGCCACGTGTAGATCGGGGCTTTGGTTTCCGTAGGTTTCCGTTTGTTTATAATGGAAACCAGTACCGGAAATTAGCAGCAGGTACATCTGATGACCGATGTAAACGCGTATTGGAATTAGTTGCGGTACAACTAATTACCGATAAAAAAGGCATTGCAACGGCCGTTTTTACATCGGTCATCAGGACCGGCACTAGCTTTCAAAATACTGGTCCGAGCCTCATTTTGACCGACAGGACCGACAGGACCGACCATTTTCGCGAACTCTGATTGGAGTATAATAACTATGTAAAGGAATTATAACAGCTAACATTTTTGAAGTTAAAGGTCTATAGTAGGGGTTTCAATATACCATGGTAGGGGTCAAAATACCATGGCTTAGTAAAATTTTAAAAATATCATTTCCAGCAAGTAAAGTACATATGTTCCAGACCGTATGACTATTTGGACCGTACCCGTACGGTCTGACTAAATATAGAAGTTGGTCAAGTTTATTAGATACAAATGTATGTAATATATCAACATAACTCATATATCAAATAGATTTAAAAAAGTTCAATAGTTATTAAAATAAAAACTTAATATTTCAATTATTTAAAGTAATCACGCTTATTTGATCTGACAATCTCCTGTATTTAGCATGTCAGTTGTTCAGTACGCGCATTGCAATTGAAGTTATCGGAAGTATTTTTTAACTAACACAGTGTGGGAGGACAATTGTTTTAGAAAGTTAAGGAATTTTACAAAAAAAAAATGCATATTCAAAGGAACATGCATAAACAAAACATGTTAATGTAAAAAAAATGACGTTCCTTGTGAAAGCAAGTGTCACCTTGAGCAAGAGTACCAAAATAGAATTCAAGGATATACAATTAAATAAATATTTAATTTCATTTGTTCGCTTATTCACTTTACCCATCTAATTGTAATAATAACAATTTGTGTAACTAAAACTAAAGATTTTGATAAATGTTTGTTTAAATTAAACCTATATGATCCCCAAACATGTATGTTCAGCTGGACCGTACGCGTATACTCATACGGTTCGACCGTACGCATATGGTCGGACCGTACGAGTATACGTATACGGTCCGGACCGTACGCGTACGGTCCAAATACTCATATGGTCTGGAACACATACCAACTACATATTGAAGTATAATTACTATGTAAAGGAATTATAACAGCTAAAATTTTGAAGTTAAAGGTCTATAGTAGGGGGTTCAATATACAATGGTAGGGAGTCAAAATACCATGGCAAAGTAAATTTTATTTCAAAATATCTTTTCAAGCAAGTAAAATACATACAAACTACTTATTTGAGTATAATTACTATGTTAAGGAGTTAGAATAGCTAGATTTTTTTTTAAATGAGAGGTCTATAGTAAGGGGTTCAATATACCACAAGGGATTTTTGAAATTAAAGGTCTATAGTAGGGAGTTCAATATACCATGGTTGGGGGTAAAAATACCATGGCAAAGTAAAATTTTCAAATTATCTTTTCAAGCAAGTAAAATACAAGTATAGAAACCACTTATTGAAGTATATATACTATGTAAAGCAGTTACAGTAGCTATAATATTAGAAATTAAAGGTCTATAGAAGGGGGTTCAATGTACCATGGTAGGGGGTTCAAAATACCATGGCAAAGTAAAATTTTCAAAATATTTTTTCAAGCAAGTAGAATACATACACACTACTTATTAGAGTATGATAACAATGCAAAGGAGTTACAGTAGCTAGAATTTTTTGAAATTAAAGGTCTATAGTAGGGGGCTCAATATACCGTGGTAGGGGGTCAAAATACCATGGTAAAGTAACATTTTCAAAATATCTTTTCAAGCAAGCAAAATACATACCAACTACTTATTGGAGAATAATAACTATGTAAAAATTTGACAGTAGCTAAAATTTTTGAAATTAAAGGTCTATAGTAGGGGGTTCAATATACCATGGTTGGGGGGTCAAAATACCATGGCAAAGAAAATTTTTCAAAATATCTTTTCAAGCAAGTACAATACATACAAACCACTAATTGGAGTATAATAACTATGTAAAAAAGTTACAGTAGCTAATTTTTTTAAATTAAGGGTCTAAAGTAGGGAGTTCAATATACCATGGTTGGGGGTAAAAATACAGTACTACCTGTGACATTATCTTACTAATGGTGGCCATAAAAAATATCACCATAATGGCCCTAAATGTCCATCATTATACCTCCTGTTGCTTAATTATTACACAAGGTATTAATCAAGAACTAGTCAAGTATAAAGGGAAATCATGACTGCATTGAAGTGTTAAAATTATATAACTTACAGGTAAAGTGTCTCAGGTAAAATATATGTGTCAAATTTAATAACTGTTATTATGACAAGAAAATTCTAAAATAAAATGAAATAATAAAACTAGTTGAACATATAGCTTACTAACTTTTGTAAACATTATCTCATGACTGTTTGTTTTGATGTTATACCTTTTAAATAATTCTATCAATTTAAGTTATTTTTACATGTATATTTAGGCAAGTGAATAATAAATGAATATCATCTTCTAATATAATGCAAACTTTCACAACACCTGCCTTTTTCCATCGAAAATGTGTTTCTCAAATTAATTTTCTAAAATCAAAATTGTTTATAGTAACTGCATTTAACATTGTTTAACAAATTTTAAAGATTATCTTTAGGACTTAGTCTTAATAAAATTTAGGCAACTCATTATTTCTCTATTGAATAAAAATATTCATTACAGAAAAATTTGATAATATTTTTATTGTCATATAAACATATTACAATTTAATCAAGTTTCTGACAAAAAAAAACCAAAAACAAACATTATAATTATAAAAGAAATAACAATTCTACAAAAATCAAAACACATGGAAAAAAATTATTAGGTTTCTGCCCTCAGTTCTAATGATTTGTTTTTATAAAGGAGCCAATATTTTAAACATGTTCCATGTTATAGAGGTTTAGCATTTCTTTTACTTTTTGTTTTTGGTTAAGATTTTATTCATAAGATTCAAGATTTTATTCACAAACTGGTCAGAGACATTATTATGAGAAGGTAAACAATTTTCAAATAGATTATCTCTAAGTTGTTATGTTAATTTTACAAACAATTCTATCCTTTATAGGAATTTTTATCTACCATTTTCTATTTCTAAATTATGACCACTAATTCTTTACTAAGTGAAGCATTTGAGTTTACTGTTTTCATCAGAAGTTTTTATTTTATTTTCAAAAATATTCTTATTTTTGTTCTTAAAATTCATTTTTAATCAAGGGCTTTAAAGAATCTAATTCATTCAAGTCCCTGCAATTATTAGCTTTATCTAAAAGGCCTGAGTTGAGTGAAATATTCTTTGCAGATGTATACCAAGAATATGTATCATGCATATGCCAGTCTTGCAGTTTTGACAATATAATACACAGAACAAAAAATGATTTAATTAATAGACCATAAAAATGTCACAATCTATATAGAAGTGTACTTTATTTTTTCTGGAGACAAATTTTGCCTGTTAACTGACAAAAATAGCCAAACTGAAGATAACATATTTGATAAGTTTACAATTGTTTCAAAAAGCAAGACAATTTTTTCTTTAAATAATTTCTTTTCATAAGATTTATTTAATTCAGAGATAAGAACATTTTTCATTATGATTAGCATTTATCAAAGTTGATGAATAACTAGGTAGCCATTTGGAAATTAAAGTCTCTTTAGTGATTCTCCAGTTTTGAGATTTGAAAAATATAAAAGATAAACAAAAATAGTTTATTCCTATACCATATAATGATATTTGTAGTTTTCCTGAATAATAATCATGATAATAGATTTTACAAGTTTGTTAACAAAATTTATTGTAAAAGGCTTGATATTCATGATATTGATAATTTTAATGTGTTAAGAAACAGGCTTGTTAAATTACTTGCTTCATGGTTCCTTTAAACATATCATTTGCATGATTATAAGTTATAATTAATAATAATTCATTAAATAATACACACAGACAATTGAATACTATGTACATCATGTACAATAACCTGTTTTACTGAAAAATAATTATTTAAAGGATTCTCTGTTTTGTTTTCGAATGCTAGTCAATAACTCATCTTTGAATTTTTGTCATTTCTACTCAAGATTATTTCCTAGAAGAAATTAAAAGAATAGAAGCAAAAAAACAAATAAAAATAAAAATAACATAAAAATAAATACATTAGAAAAAAGGAAAATATGTAAATTTAAAGACAGAAAAATCAACAAATGATATGAATTAACAAAGACTAAAACAACATTCTATTCTACATTTTCCAGAAAAGTTCCAAAATCTCTTTAGGAAAGATGGTGTTTTCCGCTTAGAAAGTAATTTTGATTGTTGACTTATAACCGAGTTCTGTTTTGAGAAGGAGCATATGCGGTTTTCAGTTTGCTGGCAGTTAAATCTTAAAATGGTGTTGTCACGATCCAACCAGGTTTTCGGTTTGTTGTACCTTCCATGAGACGTCTTAGTGATCCAAAAGTTCGTTCTTCCTGCTCTGCAAGGATAGATTTTGTATTTATAATCCTATAAATCTCAGGCAGATGCACAACCAAATTTGGACAAAACAGCGAAAAGGAAAGTTTGATTATACAACCTTAAAATTTGTCTGGGAGTTCTTCTTTCAACAGAGCTGTAAGCTATATTAATAATTTCTACTAGAGAATTAATAAGTTGTGAAATATCTGACGAAATTTTTCCATCCAATTGTAAATTTTCTATGAACTTTGAAAGTTTTATGGCATAAAGTCGCGTCAGATCCTTTAATTTGATTTTTGTCTCCGATGGTGTTGTTACAAAATTTTTCCAACTCCAATTTTGTAGAATTTTGTTTAACATGATGTGGCAATTCTTGTATTATGTTTTGGACTACATTTGAAATGTGTAGTGGCTCACATGGGAGTACCTCATAACAGCTGATGTTACTCTCTGTCAAGGATTTTCCGGATAATGTAGGAGAAGGGCAGGTGGGCGAGATATTCCATGCAGCAAATCTGACATTTCTTCCTGAAGTCTTGCTTTTGTCTTAAGCCTAAAAGTATCAAAACCTCTACATTCAAGTTCTTCAATTAATTCATCTTTAGTTAGATTTTGGAATGGGTTGATATTTCCTGCTTTATTTTACCAGACTTTCCCTTTCAAAATACTGCCCTCGGTCTTCCAAATCAGAGGGTGTTCGCTAAAACAGCATTCCAAATTCATGTGCTCTTTACTGTGAACACCGCATAAGCAAGAAAATTTCCTCTCTGCTGACCAGCCTCAAACTGTCGTGCTGGTCCATCTCCGCTGAAAATCTCAGTTGAAAAGTATATGGTATTCCATCAAAACGATTCCTTTCCTTAGTTCTTGTAGATCTTCAGTTCTGGTAGGTGTGTAAGATACTTGTTCTGTGTCCTTTGAGCCTGCAAAAAAAAAATTAAAAACATTCGCTAGTCGCAAGTTATACATGTTATAAAGAAAATTCTAGAATTACAATTTTCAAAATTACTAAGTTTACATAAAACTTGCAGAACTTTAACATGTCTAACCAAAATTGTATAGACTTTTGCAGTGCTTGTTCAAAATATTTATGATATAGTTGGAGTAGGTACATTTTTTGTACAAATACATATATACATGATGTAGGGAAACTGGAAATTAAACTTCATTTTGTAGGCCTTAATATTTTATTTTTATGAAAACACAAGTCACTTCACCAAGGATTTTAAGTACAAATGTATGTGCGAAAAATTGTCCAAAAAAAAAATCATAGTTATTCATGTTATTGCCAGCACATCAATTTGAGTCTGGTCAGCAAATTGGGGGATATTTATGATTGTGTAGGATATTTAGAAGTCCTTGGTTGTTATAAGTAATTGTATAGATTTAATAATATGGTTTGGTCCTCTTGACCTCATTTCCATGCTTCACTGGTCATGTTGATTTATTGTGATTGTTTAAATCTCTAATGCCGTAAGCAAAAAGTCTAATTTATTTGGTATATGGAATGATTTAAAGATGTACATGTATATCAGATTGGGTTAATTGATTTGAACTCGACATCCTTTATAGTTCATCTGGCCGAAGGGTTACTTTTACAACAACAAAAATAAACCCTTCATTTATTTTTGCTTTTATATCATTAATTATATATACCAAAAGTTTACAACACTTTTGAAAGCTTGGTTATTTTGAAACAGTAACGAAAATCAAAAATATCAGAATGTTTACTTTCTCTGTTTCAGAAATCGTTGTTGATATTACTAAATTTTATGTGATACATGTACCTGTAGTAGAAGCTTTAAAACATCGTCAGATATTTCAGTGTGAGAACTTTTGTTATAATATGTTGCATACAGCTTTTGTTATAATTATTGTTAATATCTTCATACATGTGCAATAACCACTTTTAAAAGAAAATGAAAAGTTTTAGTGAGTATGTGCTTATCCTAGGTACTACATGCATGTATATAAATAAAATCATATCAAATTATATTGTGTGTATAATTTACAGGTGAACTTTTGTACAATATTTTATTCATACATTTAATTTTTAATCATGTTGATGTACATGTATATATATGATATAGTTTTGTCCAGCCTGCAACATTTATGTTGCGAAAATGAGACAAAACAATTCTATATTCAAGCGGAGGATTTTTTTTTTTGAAATGTTTATATCAAGTGACGAAAGCTCCCTGTAATGTTAATTTCTTTCTTATTATGAGTATTAGGATAACTATATTTAGTATGTGTGTACCTTGCAAGGTCCTTGACCTTATGCCCACCAGACAGTTTTTAATATTTGACTTCGACCTCATTTCATGGATCAGTGAACAAGGTTCAGTTTTGGTGGTCAAGATACTATAAGCAATAGGCCTTCTATATTTGGTGTATGGAATGATTGTAAGGTGTACATGTCCAACTGGCAGGTGTCATCTGACCTTGACTTCATTTTCATGGTTCAGTGGTCAAATTTAAGTTTTTGAGTTATGGTCTTTTTTCTAAAACTATATGCAATAGGTCAACTATTTTTGGTGTATGGAAATATTTTATGATGTACATGTCAGACTTGCAGGTTTTATTTGACCTTGACCTCATTTTCATGGTTCATTGCTCAGTGTGAAAATTTTGTGATTTGATCTGTTGTTCTTAAACTATAAGCAATAGGTCAACTATATTTCTTGTATGGAATGATTGTAAGGTGTATATGTCTGTCTGGCAGGTATCACCTGATCTTCACCTAGTTTTAATGGTTCATTGGTCAATGTTAAGTTTTCATGGTTAAGTTTGTTTCTTAGATACTATAAGCAATAGGTCAACTATATTTAATGTATAGACTGATTGTAAGGTGTACATGTCTGTCTGGCATGGTTCATCTGACCTTGACCTCATTTTCATGGTTGATTGGTCAATGTTTAGTTTTCTTGGTTAAGTCTATTTCATAGAAACTATAGGCAATAATCACAATAGGTCAACTATATTTGGTATATTGAATGATTGTAAGGTGCAAATGTATTTCTTGTTTGGTTTATCTGACCTTGACCTCATTTTCTTGGATCATGTTAAGTTTATGTGATACTTGTAGTAAAGCTTTTAAATTTATATTAAGGACTATCAACATAAATCAATGGTTAATAAAGTAGGCGAGACATTTCAGCGAGTGCACTCTTATTTAATGATAAAGAGATTATGTCGGAAGCAAACTTGATTTTTTTTTTTAAATTCAGTATTTTACTGATAGGTTGATTATTTACAGTTGATTTTTACAGACTGTCTGGAATATAACTTTTTTGACATTATAGATTTTTAAACCTTCATAGATTGTTATGAAACTTAGACAGTATTATTTATCTTCAAGATCATGAAATATCATCTGAAAAAGGGTTTAATTTTTGTATTTTACTGAAAAATGAAACTTTTTTTGTTAACATGTGCATTATATATAGTAGCCATTACCTGATTGTCCAAAAATGTACAGGTTTGGTCTCTCTACTACAGCTTGAACATCTACAGGCTTCTTCTTCGGATAGGTTTCCCTAAATTCTTCATTGGTCAGGAAGTTTGCATGGTCATAGATGAAGCTGACCATAAAGCTTATATATGTATGGTTAAGGATATCTGAATGGTCATGCCAGATTTTAAGGTTAATTTGTCTCTCCAAGGTCATTAATCGGTTAATTTCTGATGCTAAAGTGCTGTCTGTTTCAGTGGACTTGGTTGAAGATGAAATTTGTTTTAACCTATTGTAGACAGCCTCCTTTGATAGTGATTGGTAGTGCTCGTCACTCCTAGATATTAAGATGCCAGATTTTGTAAGCCTTTGAATTTCTTTCAGCATTATATCTTTAAGGGAATTTTTCCGCCATACTTGAATTGATGTTTCTTGAATATTACCTGAAGAATCAATGGTGTTCTTTCGGATTTCCTTTGGGGCAATTTTGAGGCCAATGTCGTAAATTTTGATTCCAATTTGTGCTGAATGATCGATTTGAGTTTTTAGCTGTTCTTTATTTGGAATAGCAAGTTTTCCCTGAAGACTCGCTTTTTGACCTCCTTATTCTTTGAAGATGGTCCCTTCCACTTATCCTTAAATGTGGATTAAATCGGTGGACGTCAATATTGTTGTCCTTTGCAAATTGCTTAAGGATTTGCCCCCCATTGCCAGCAAGCTTTCCGTTTAACGTAAGATTGTATTTGATAGCCATTCTGGTCCAATTCATGATGGTTGATTTTCGATTTTTACTTCCTCGAGAAATTCCTGTTGATCAAAATTATAATTGGCGTGTTTGCCTATGTGTGTCTTCGACTTTTTACCTGAGGCAAGTTTGGTCTGTAGGTCATCAGCTTGTCTTTCAGCTTGGTCAGTTGTTACGTAACAGGTCTGAAGTCGCTCCTTTCATACTGTAAAAAGAGACTTCCACTGGCAAGCAAATTTTGAACGCCGCCATCATTTTCAGTCATTGATTCTGCTATTTGTTGGGTTGTCTCTCGAATTGATGTCATAATTTTGTTGTTTTTTCAACGACCGATTCTCTAGGTGACATGTTCATAACTTCCGCTAATGTTTTCTTAAAATTAATGTTATATTGGGTTTCAATAATTGGTTCTAAAACTTTAATAACATTTTGAACTGTTTTTTCCCAATTGATGAAGACGGTGACACAATAATCTCATTGATGTTGTTTACAAGGTCTTTACATGGCTGTACTAATGATGAAGCATGAGAATATGACTTGTGCAGAGATGATATGCTGCCATGGGTGGTCAAACAGGTGGAGCAATCTTGCAATTTGTGGCTTTGCTTTTCATTTTCTGGAAGTTTAAGCCAGTTGAATAGAGAGAAGTTATCAGTGAACCTCATTTTTCACCAGCTTTGCCATTATGCACAAAATATTTGCTGTTTGTTACATAATTTTGAAGTTTAGGGAGCTGGTTTTTGAATATGTCATATGATGGTATCTGTAGATTTCTGTATTTTGTCATAAAAATGTTGTAGTTTTCATGTCTTTGCTGAATTGATACACTATTTATATAATTTGCTTTACAAAATTTGATGTAGTTTTGGAATTATCGTAATTATTAAAAAATCAATTGCTGCACTGTCTTTTTGTTGATCTGGCCAAAATAACCTTTGCAAAGTTGCAGTAGTTCATGTTTCTAAGTGTGTCATTGATGGAAATAAAATATAGAAGAGTGGATTACGCATTAACTGTTATTGTGGTAAGTTAGGACAGAATTTAACCAAATTTGACTCCTGTAATCAGTATGGCTGCTGTGTCCTTGAATGATCCCTAATTGGTGCAAAGGCCCCTTCCTACACAGAAAAAAACATATACCCAAAAACGGCAAAAGACACAGGGAAAACGGGTGGAAAAAATATACATAATCGTTAAAAAATACAAGTGAGATTTACATCATTTTATTGCAATGATAAATGGTGGGGATATATTTTCCTCGACTGTATATGGGACATTATACATGTACATGTATGCCAAATTGTTAATTTATACATATTAACACCCTTCAAAAGAAGAAAATAGCATTTCAACAATATTTCACTCAAAGGCACCCAAAAAAATGTTGTCTCTTGTGTGAGGGTTTATGTTAGTGTTTATCAGATAATAATAGGGACAACAGATTGGCTTATTTTCAGTTAGTTCACAGTTTACTCTATATTTATAGTAAAGGTATATCATAAATTATTTATATATGCATACAAAATTTTATTCTTAACACGCATGACACTTAAATATAGACGTTTTAGAAATCTTTCAAATAGATGGTCAACTTGTTTAGATTTCACATTCCTTGAAAATTGTTGTAAGAATGTTGACAATTCAACTCCTCTCCAAGAACAAACTAGAGCTAATTATTTTAATTATCACTAGCTCGTAGCCTGTACAAAGGAAGATAACGGATATTCTCTTCAGGTTTGATCTTTTCCTCAGTTGTCCGAGATAGTACATTTAGATTGTAGATACTTTCTAGATATCATGAGTAATAAACGTAAACTACATCTGTGAAAACTGTTCCAAACACTTGATGGAATTGCAAAGGAATACTATAAAGTATATAAATCAAAATAAAGGTAAGTTATTTTAATGAATGCAAACAATAATGCAAGAAATGATGATTACAATCGCGAGTCATATTGTTTTTGAGGTTTCGTTTTTACATTTCCCGCATCTTTGGAGAGTTGCGTCCCTTTCTGTTTTGTTGACGTCTCTTGAACGTTTGACGGTAACCGGTGATATTTTTACCTTTGTTGGTAAACACAAAGAATCCTAAAGTACAAGTTGTTCCATATGTTATAATAACACGATGTCTGTCATCTTTTTCAAAATTTTTTCTGCTTTTAAAAATTGCTACTCGCATTTTAAGAAATTACGATTAATGTACAAAATTAGTCTTTTTTTACGCAATTTAACAACAACGGACCTATTTACAGAATACATTTTTTATTTTAAATAATACTTGAGGTAGCCGGGTTTGCGAGTATCATTTTTTCTAAAGTGTGTAGATTTCTGAAGTGATGTGTAAAAACAAATCCCAATTTAATGGTGAGGAACAACTTGTGCTTTTCCTATTTGTAAATGTCACTAGACATACCACAGAAATCACGTGATATAAAAATACAGGTGTGTGTAAACATGAACCGGTGTTCTAAATTTTTTTATTACATCAGTATGAACATTTTTCTTTATAATTGAGGTAAAGAAATATGGCTAGATGAAATAAAAAAATCTGATAAATGATTATGGTCGATTTTATGGAAAAAACGTCCATAAGTGCCTTAACCTACCTGCGTCAATATGAGAAGAAACCTGAGGTGCCTCTACAGGTAAATTTTAATGAAACATACAAGCTGAAAACTTCAACCCTGATTGATTTCAACAGGTAACATGATTAGATAAAACATCAACCTATGTTTTATGACCCCAATAAATGGCCAACATTTCAAGATTGAATACCCCAATAAATGGCCACCATTCGATGGTGACCATACAAGAGGGTGGACATTACTAAGAGGAAGTCACAGGTTGTACTGTACCATGGCAAAGTAAAATTTTCAAAATATCTTTTTAAGCAAGTACAATACATACAAACTGCTTATTGGAGTATAATGACTACGTAAAGGAGTTACAGTAGCTAGAATTTTTGAAATTAAAGGTCTTTAGTAGGGGATTCAATATACTGTGGCAGGGGTGTCAAAATACCATGGCAAAGTAATATTTTCAAAATATTTTTTCAAGCAAGTTTAAAACATACAAACTACTTATTGGAGTATGATAACTATATGCAAAGGAATTACAGTAGGTAGAATTTTTGAAATTAAAGGTCTATAGTAGGGGTTTCAATATACCGTGGTAGGGGGTCAAATACTAATTTTTAATCATGTTGATGTACATGTATATATGATATAGTTTGTCCAGCCTGCAACATTTATGTTGAAAATGAGACAAAACAATTCTATATTCAAGCGGAGGATTTTTTTTTGAAATGTTTATATCAAGTGACGAAAGCTCTGTAATGTTAATTTCTTTCTTATTATGAGTATTAGGATAACTATATTTAGTATGTGTGTACCAAATGACCTTATGCCCACCAGAGTTTTTAATATTTGACTCGACCTCATTTCATGGATCAGTGAACAAGGTTCAGTTTTGGTGGTCAAGATACTATAAGCAATAGGCCTTCTATATTTGGTGTATGGAATGATTGTAAGGTGTACATGTCCAACTGGCAATGACCTTGACTTCATTTTCATGGTTCAGTGGTCAAATTTAAGTTTTGAGTTATGGTCTTTTTCTAAAACTATATGCAATAGGTCAACTATTTTTGGTGTATGGAAATATTTTATGATGTACATGTCAGACTTGCAGGTTTTATTTGACCTTGACCTCATTTTCATTCATTGCTCAGTGTGAAAATTTTGTGATTTGATCTGTTGTTCTTAAACTATAAGCAATAGGTCAACTATATTTTGTATGGAATGATTGTAAGGTGTATGTCTGTCTGGCAGGTATTGATCTTCACCTAGTTTTAATGGTTCATTGGTCAATGTTAAGTTTTCATGGTTAAGTTTGTTTCTTAGATACTATAAGCAAAGTCAACTATATTTAATGGACTGATTGTTTACATGTCTGTCTGGCATGGTTCATCTGACCTTGACCTCATTTTCAATTGGTCAATGTTTAGTTTTCTTGGTTACAATAGAAACTATAGGCAATAATCACAATAGGTCAACTTATTGAGTATTTCTTGTTTGGTTTATCTGATGACCTCATTTTCTTGGATCATGTTAAGTTTATGTGATACTTGTAGTAAAGCTTTTAAATTTATATTAAGGACTATCAACATAAACAATGGTTAATAAAGTAGACATTTCAGCGAGTGCACTCTTATTTAATGATGAGATTATGTGGAAGCAAACTTGATTTTTTTTAAATTCAGTATTTTACTGATAGGTTGATTATTTACAGTTGATTTTACAGACTGTCTGAATATAACTTTTTGGATTTTAAACCTTCATAGATTGTTATGAAACTTAGACAGTATTATTTATCTTCAAGATCATGAAATATCATCTGAAAAAGGGTTTAATTTTTGTATTTTACTGAAAATGAAACTTTTTGTTAACATGTGCATTATATATAGTAGCCATTACCTGATTGTCCAAAATGTACAGGTTTGGTCTCTCTACAGCTTGAACATCTACAGGCTTCTTCGGATAGGTTTCCTAAATTCTTCATTGGTCAGGAAGTTTGCAGTCATAGATGAAGCTGACCATAAAGCTTATATATGTATGGTTAAGGATATCTGAATGGTCATGCCAGATTTTAAGGTTAATTTGTCTCTCCAAGGTCATTCGGTTAATTTCTGATGCTAAAGTGCTGTCTGTTTCAGTGGACTTGGTTGAAGATGAAATTTGTTTTAACCTATAGACAGAAGCCTATATGATGCCAGATTTTGTAAGCCTTTGAATTTCTTTCAGCAAAGGCCATATACTTGAATTGATGTTTGAATATTACCTGAAGAATCAATGGTGTTCTTCGGATTTCCTTTGGGGCAATTTTTAGGCCAATGTCGTAAATTTTTGATTCCAATTTGTGCTGAATGATCGATTTGAGTTTTTAGCTGTTCTTTATTTGGAATAGCAAGTTTTCCCTGAAGACTCGCTTTTTGACCTCCTTATTCTTTGAAGATGGTCCTTCCACTTATCCTTAAATGTGGATTAAATCGGTGGACGTCAATATTGTTGTCCTTGCAAATTGCTTAAGATTTGCCCCCATTGCCAGCAAGCTTTCCGCTTAACGTAAGATTGTATTTGATAGCCATTCTGGTCCACATGGTAAAGTAAAATTTTCAAAATACCATTTCAAGCAAGTAAAATACATACAAACTACTTATTGGAGTATAATAACTAAGGAAAGAAGTTATAACAGCTAGAATTTTTTTAAATGAGAAGTCTATAGTGAGGGTTCAATATACCATGGTGGGGTCAAAATACCATGGCTAAGTAAAATTTTCAAAATATCTATTCAAGATAGTAAAATACATACAAACTACTTATTGGAGTATAATTACTATGTTTAGGAGTTAGAATAGCTAGAATTTTTGAAATGAGAGGTCTATAGTAAGGGTTCGATACACTGCAAAGGGGTGGGGTGGGGGGGGGGGTGGTCAAAATACCATGGCTTAATAAATTTTTCAAAATATCTTTTCAAGCAAGTAAAATACATACAAACTACTTGTTGGAATAGAATTACTATGTAAAAGAGTTTTTAACAGCTAGATTTCTCGAAATTCAAGATCTATAGTAGGAGGTTCAATATACCATGGTAGGGGGTGAAAATACCATGGCAAAGTCAAATTTACAAAATATCATTTCAAACAAGTAAAATACATTCAAACTACTTATTAGAGTATAATAACTATGTAAAGGAGTTATAACAGTTAGACCTTTATGCTCTAGCTATTATAACTACTTTTCATGGAATTATTCTCAAATAAGTCGTTTGAATGTATTTTACTTGCTTCAAAAGATGATTGAAAATTTTATTTAGCCATGGTATTTGTCCCCCCCCCTTTTTCTGCGGTATATTGAACTCCCTACTAGAGACCTTTCATGTCAAAAATTCTAGCTATTCTAACTCCTTAACATAGTTATAATACTCAATAAGTAGTTTGTATGTTTTAATATGATGGAAAGATATTTTGAAAATTTTACTTGCCATGGTATATTGAACCCCATACTAGAGACCTTTCATGTCAAAAATTCTAGCTATTCTAACTCCTTAACATAGTTATAATACTCCAATAAGTAGTTTGTATGTTTTAATATGATGGAAAAGATATTTTGAAAATTTTACTTTGCCATGGTATATTGAACCCCATACTATAGACCTCTCATGTCAAAAAATCTAGCTATTCTAACTCCTTAAGGTGGTACCCAACACCTTGACGAAAATTTATTTGGCTCGTTTAATTTTCATAAAATTTTGACAAAATATTTACTTTGACCCTTTGACAAAAAAAATTAAAATTTCAAAAAATTTGAACCAACCAATTTATCAGAAGAATTACACTGGTTATATAGCAGTTTGACAAACACTAATTTTGATCATTGAGAAGCTTGATATTCCCGTAACAACACAACTAATTAAAACGTTTAGCTGATTTTACAGAGTTATCTCCCGGTTGTGTTAGGTACCACCTTAACATAGTCATTATACTCAAATAAGTAGTGTTTATGTATTTAACATGATGGAAAAGATATTTTAAAAATTTTACTTTGCCATTAAATTTGACCCCCTACCATGGTATATTGAAACCCCTACTATAGACCTTTAATTTCAAAAATTCTAGCTACTGTTACTCCTTTACAATGTTAACATAGTGATTATACTCCAATAAGTAGTTTGTATGCATTTTACTTGCTTGAAAAGATATTTTAAAAATATTACTTTGCCATGGTATTTTGACCCCCCATTCGGTATATTGAACTCCCTACTGTAGACCTCTCATTTCAAAAATTCTAGCTATTCTATATCCTTCACATAGTAATTATACTCCAATAAGAAGTGTGTTTGTATTAAACATGATGGAAAAAATGTTTTGAAAATTTTACTTAGCCATGGTATTTTGACCCCCCTGCGGTATATTGAACCCCTACTGTAGACCTCTCATTTCAAAAATTATAGCTATTATAAGTCCTTGACATAGTAATTATACTCCAATAAGTAGTTTGTTTGTATTAAACATGATGGAAAAGATGTTTTGAAAATTTTACTTAGCCATGGTATTTTGACTCCCCTGCGGTATATTGAACCCCCTACTATAGACCTCTCATTTCAAAAATTCTAGCTTTTCTAACTCCTTAACATAGTAATAATACTCCAATAAGTAGTTTGTACGTAATAAACATGATGGAAAAGATATTTTGAAAATTTAACTAAGCCATGGTATTTTGACCCCCTACCATGGTATATTGAACCTCCTACTATAGAACTTGGATTTCAAAAATTCTAACTGTTATAACTCTTTTACATAGTAATTATATTCCAATAAGAAGTTTGTGTGTATTTTACTTGCTTGAAAAGATGATTTGAAAATTTTACTAAGCTGAGGTATATTGAACCCCCTAGTATAGAACTTCGATTTCAGAAATTCTAGCTACTGTTACTCCTTTACATAGTTATTATACTCCAATAAGTAGCTTGTATGTATTTAACATGCTGGAAAAGATGTTTTCCAAATTTTACTGAGCCATGGTTTTTTGACCCCCCTGCGGTATATTGAACCCCTACTATAGACCTCTCGTTTCAATCATTCTAGCTATTCTGACTCCTTTACATAGTAATAATACGTCAATAAGTAGTTTGTATGTAATTAACATGATGGAAAAGATATTTTGAAAATTTTAGTTTGCCATGGTATTTTGACCTCCCTTGCGGTATATTGAACCCCCTTCTATAGACCTTTCATGTCAAAATTCTAGCTATTCTAACTCCTTAACATAGTAATAATACTCCAATAAGTAGTTTGTATGTATTTAACATGATGGAAAACATTTAAAAAAAAAAAATACTTTGCCATGATATTTTGACCCCCCTACCATGGTATATTGAACCCCTTCTATAGACCTTTCATTTTAAAAATTCTTGCCACTGCAACTCCTATACATAGTTATTATACTCCAATAAGTAGTTTGTATGTATTTTACTTGCTTTAAAAGATATCTTAAAAAATTTACTTTCCCATGGTATTTTGACCCCACCTACATTGTACCACGGTATATTGAACCCCCTACTATAGACCTTGAAGTTCAAAAATTCTAGCTATTCTAACTCATAAACATAGTCATAATACTCCAATAAGTAGTTTGTATGTATTTAACATGATAAAATAGCTGTTTTGAAAATTTTACTTAGCCATGGTATTTTGACCCCTCTGCGGTATATTGAACCCCTACTATAGACCTCTCATTTCAAAAATTCTAGCTATTCTAACTTCTAAACATAGTAATTATAATTCAATAAGTAGATTGTTTGTATTAAACATGATGGAAAAGATATTTTGAAAATTTTAGTTTGCCATGGTATTTTGACCCCCCTCGGTATATTGAACCCCTTACTAAAAACCTCCCAATTAAAAAAAAATGATAGCCAACAAATTGTAAATTAGATTATCTGCAATACTATTTATCAAAAACAGGGGGTTTAATATACCGCAGGGGGGTTCAAAATACCATATGGGAAAAATTACCCCGGGGTCAAAATACCATGCGGTATAATGACCCCGGGGTCATTTTACCGCATGGTATTTTGACCCCGGGTTCACTTTTTAGGGGGTTCAAAATACCATATGACACCGGCATTTACATTTGATTTTTTGTTTACAGAAACTTACTTGTGACGTCAACTTGTTTCGTTACCATGCCAAGACAATACCATCATTTCGCAGAATTTTTGTTTTATTAAATTTTACCATGAAACATATATTGACATGGACTGATTTGTTTATTTTGCTGTAGAATAGAGATAAATATATTGTATCTGAATCGTGGCCTTCGTAAACTCGGGATTTTGATGTCGAAAATTGAGAATATCTGGCAGTATAGATAAGTTGGTCGTTACGCGGAACAGTCATTTTTGTGTATTACTGCGTTTGCGCTAAAGGTAGATATATTGCGATTTTACTGGTTGACGATAATAGGACGTCATATAAGAATTGGGCATATTTAAATGGTTCATCACGATGAACAGAACCAAACCTGCTATGATCACTTTTTTTATTTCATTCAAAACGTATTTCTAGCAACAATAATACAAACATAGCATCGGTAAAACGGGCACCGGTAATTTATCAATTGTAGGTTTAACAAAACCACGACAACGAAGGAAATACAATACTATAGATATTTTGGTTTACAAAATAAAACTAAATAAAAGTAGTTTATAAGACGGAAAGTAATAAAGTCTCTGTTTTTTCGTCCATCCATATAATTATTGTAATTCAATTAAGTTTAATAAACGAATGTCAACATTCATCTAATTGCTTTGATTTTCTCTTGGTAGAGTACAAATTGTCGTTCCTTTTTATCAATTCTGTCATCTTAGACAGTGGAATAAAAATAATTCCTTCATGTTTTGTTCTTTGCTCATTTTAACATGCGAAGGCAACGTATTTGACCATATTTTAAACTTCGTAAATGCTCGAGGTAAAATATCTTAAAATTTTCAGTCCACCATGTAATAATTAGATTAGAGCATGTTATGAACATGATGAAGGAATTTATCATAGAAGTAATATTTTCTTACAGTCTTTGATAACTGAAAAATTAAGTAATAGAGAAAAATAGTGCAAAACCAATCTAGAAAAGAGAATATTAGGGTACTAACAGTGAAAAAATCAGAATGATAGACAAAATAAAAAGAGGATACGGAAAATTGAGCAAAACATAACTTTCGGAGGGATAACTTGAACTTCTCGTTGAATGTAATAGAATTGAAAAAGGAGATTGTGTAAATTTCACTATGTATTTCTATCTATGATTATCTTTTTATTAATGCAACGAAAACTTATATCCCTAAGATTTGACGGTATATATAATGAATACAATACATATATATACACAATGCACAAGTTATAACATATGAAACATCATATATACAGTAGTAAAACAGTAATGAAATTTATGCAGGTGTTGTGTTCATTCCAATCAGTGCAAATGACTTTTTAATGAACAGAACAGTAAGCTGTATAATCTCAAATGAAGATGAAAGTAATTGTAATCTATCTGTTTCAGACAATTTCAAGAATTCTGGACACATATTATTCATGTCTTTTTTCAAGCTGATTACGTAAATATTTATTAATTTTGAATATTACGAAACGTGTGTTTCATCTTCAATCTCATTATCTAACTTTTCTTTCTGTGCGATTATCATGATTATGTCGTGATTAAGGTCACTGTATACATAAAAGTAAACGGGGGGACAACAATTCAATAGCAGTTTATTCAAGAATTTGATTCAAAAAATAATTTTCTTTTATAAGACACTAAGCTTTTGTTTCTATTTATAGTGCCATATGACATTTGAATTTCAGCTTACTGGTTAAACTTAATGCATCGAAAGGTTTGATATCCTTGTTTTTGCTGTTGCACATATACGATTATCACAAACTAATGCTTCATCATAACACTGATAGGCTTTTTTCTTATCATCGGATATTTCAAAGCATACTCCAAGTATTGTTTTTGAATCAGATAAGGAATTGAAAGGTAATAAATTTCTTCGTTCCACTGTTAAATTCAAATCATGTAGAGACTGTTGTCTTTTACTAATATCGCCGATATGATGATAACACAGAAACCGAAGACAGTGTGACAGAACAATAGGAGGTATAAATATTGATTTTTCCTTCACCTCCAGCTGAAGTTCTGTTGGTATCAATGAGGAGCGCTTTACATAACTAATCGGATTCACAACTGTCATTTTCATCTTGTCATTAAGTGTCATTGTGGAATGTACATGGTTACTGTAATGACTGATACATTTGCTATGGATAGTTGGACAGCCAATATATATCATACCACGCGAACATCTTGAAAGAACATAATCCGTTAGTCTAAGTGCAACATTAAACTGCCCTGAAACATAATAAAACGATGCGTATAACAACCAGCCCGAGACAGCATCTAATTTAATACCGTCCTGTAAGTGTCTGTGATAACGTTTGTGTATTTTGTACCTTTCAGTCGTTGCTGTTGGTGTTGGTAGTCGTTGCGCTGCAACTTGGCTTATTCCAGCATGATGCTGTTTGCATACATCAACTATGAATGTAGACAATTTCGACTTACGCAATTTGTTAGTAAATTCCAGTAATTCTAAGCATTGTAATATGTTATCCGGAGTGGAAAAATCTACATGAAATATCCTGTAAAATAGTAAGTCTAGCATGATAAATGAAGGTGTACGCTGTGTTCTTAATAAACGATGATTTCCATTGTCGTATTCATATAAATTATGTATCAATCCTTCAATTCCGTCACACTTGATGCTATACAATATTGTCACAAGTATTTCATTGTTATCTGGACTGATCTTTCCTAGGAACATGTTCTGATCGGGTATGAAATAGTTCGGACAATAACAGTTATTCACCCATAATAATAATTTACTTAGGCAGAGGGAAAAACAAAAATATAATCTAGATAATCGAAAATTATCAATATCAACTTCTTCTGAGACCCAGAATAAAACTGTCTTCAAAAAGTAGGAACACAATAAGCCTTCGGCGTGTTTGTTCGTGTTGACGATATACTTTAATGTAAGTTTGAGGAGACAGTAACATAAAAATTGAGTGAAATTAAACGAATGGACAAGTAGTTTTTCTGCCACAGAGAAAGATACTCTCCATAATATATTGCAATCTTGCAAAGTCTTTGGACCAATAGGTACTAACAAACATCCTTTGTTTGTTATCCGGTCAATTACGTTATTCGGCGGCCATTGCAATCGGTGACGTATAGCCCATGGTAATGCACTGTAAGGTAAGTATTTACTTCGTAGACAGAATGCATAATCCACGCTTTGATCGTCATCAGATAAACACGGGCCGTGTGATGATAACATTGGCTGGGGCATTTTCTTATTCATATGACTGACAAATGTGTTAACTGATAAATATAAACCTTTCCTAGTACTTTCAAAGCATTCAAATGGTGTAAAAAAAGAATCTTCTTCCCCTCCTGCTATAAGTCGCAGATAAATAAATCCAGGATGATCAGTATCACTCTCCATAACCAATGTCGTACGTTCTACTGGATGTTTGATATTCCGTGCATCCCATTCTACGTCTACATAGTTGAGGACGTACATTGTATCTATGTCACTACCTGGTAAATCCAGTCCCTCTGCTAAACTTCCACTCGATATTTTTGTTAACTGACAACCTCTTTGTCGCTGGATTTGTTTGAATACACTATCCTGGATGATACATAGTTGCTGTCTGGTACGTATTTCTATTTCAGTACCAGCTGTATTAACTAACTGCTCGTATAAAAAATTTTCCTTCAAATTATTTCCCGTCAAGGACACGTAATCTAAAAAACATATATCTATATAATCATTTATCTAACAAATTTCATTACTTTGTGAACAGAAATATCCCCCTCCCGATAGTTCAAAAACGACCTTTAATAATTAAATCAATGTAGGCTTACTAGCTTCTAGTGTTGTAAATCCTAAGCTACATTTAGGACGATATGTATAAACCGCTGATAATTTTTGTAAATCGAAAAGATACATTAATGATGTATTCTTCTGACGCTTCAGTCTCGTTGAAATCTCATTCTGGAATTATTTCTAAAACATTTGATACATGAAGAAAATATCAATGATTTTTTAAAATATTATAATCAAAAATAACTCTGTAAAAAAATTGTGTATTTGCAATGAATAGTTTTTGAATAATCCAGTTTTCAAATTTTACGCCAAATAAGGTCAGTCTTTTTAACCACAAAACTGAGAAAATGGATGAGGGATACAAACAATGATTTTACAAGAATCATGTTCATCCCATATTATTTTTGTCTTTACAAATTTCTTAGATATGTATTTTTTTCAATCATTTATAATAAAAAAGTTGAAATGATATGCATTTTGTTCTTTAAATCGAGAAAATTCACAAATTTACAAAATTGACAGCATGGTAAATTTGATACAAAAAAAAGCATCAAAATATGGTAAAACTTTCTTATAATAAAACCTATCTATAGTTTTTTTTTAATTTTAATTTATTCAGATTTGTCCGCTTCATCTTTATTGAAGTATGAAAAAAAGTTTAATTGTGGAACTGTGATTTTTTCTCGCTAATAGCCCCAAAATAGATAAAAAAATGATGGAAAATCGGACAATCATCAAAATTAGATATTTTCAAAGGGCCGTAGCAAAAAAAGAAGTGCACTACCATATGTTGTTTTTTTTTTTTTTTTTCTTCACCATTTATTTTTTTACAGTCATATAAACCCAAAAATCAGGTTCAGAAAAAAAGTTTAATTCTAGAAATTTTAGGCTCCTTAGAGGTGTACATCCTTAAGGTAACACTAAAGTATCGAATGAACTCCCCAAAAAAGCAAGCTCTTATGTTTTAAGCGTCTCATCTAATGCATGCATCAACCGACATGTATATCATCTTCCAATCATCAAAAACTTTTATATTCATGAGATTTAAAACTGCCAAAACACGTCATGTTTGTCAAATATGCTAGTGTAATGTCGTCATAATATGCCACTTGCAAAGACAAGATTAAAATGTGAAACAGATCTTTTGCTTTACATTTTATCTTGTATATCAAGTTCTTCTGTATATATGAGCTGATAGTTATTCATTGACCATACATCAATATATCTGAAATTGGATGAAAAAAGTAAGCAAACTAATTTAGTCTTTTGTTTCTCTCTGGAAAGGTTTTGCATCGATTCTGTTTCTGATGAGAACAACAATAAACAAGTCAGTTGTTATTGACAATTATATATAATTTGAAATATTAATCCACCAAACTCAACAAATGTTTTGTCTACAAAATAATCGTGCATTTGGAAGAAAGAAAGCCTCTTCGTGCATCAATTGTAATAGAAGAGAGAGGTTAATCTTGTTATAAAACCAGGCTTTATCCACACTTTCAACTGAAGAAAAATGTCTGTACTAAGTCAGGAATATGACAGTTGTAATCCATTCACACATGGATTTCAACTACTTATATGGACCAGTCAATGACGCAGGTTCAAAAATGCATTAAAACTATGTAAGCAACAATTTTATTGATAGAACTCTTAGAGTATTAAATCAAGCATACCCAAATAAGGTAGTGTGATTGACTTGTTTAATGGAAAACATTGATTGAATAGTTTGTCAATTTGATTTTGTTTTACGTTGTCGATTTGAAACTAGGTATTCTTTGTCCTACGTTTAAGACTTATTCTTAATTAGAATACCATCAACATCATATACGTTTAGTTGTGTATGGCGTTTGAATATAAATATATAATTACCTTTATTGCAATCTGTACTATCCTGTAAGTATTCCAGATATTCATCTGAGGTTTTGTCAGGATATCTAAGGTTTATTATGTACTGCTCTTGTGTTTTCCTTCTGTTTAAACAAGCTTTATACACTCGTTCAAACTGCCTGATTGTCAGTCCAAAAACGTCATTTGATATGACAATCCCTCCGTCGTCAGTTTGGTATACTAATGGTGTGTATCTGCGCTTTCCTGGATAAGGAAAACGTTTAACGCCATATTTTTCCCAGTATGTTATTTTCCTCAATCCACGTACATTTTGCTCGTTAGCATTTTCATCATTTCTTGGGCTTCGGTTCATATTGGCTGTTAAGTTTAAATTGAAAATATTGTGCAATATTGTGAAATACAAATAATGTTTATATATATATATATATATTCTACCACTCTATCGAGTATGATACGATATTACGATATTCATCAATTCAAGAAAGTTAAATTTTCGCCGTTTAAAATTTAACTCTTGTAAGTAAATGCACTATATCGTATTGCATAATATAAGGTGATGAATATGTTTCTCTAATGATTGTTAAAAAATAAACAGACAAATTCAAACATTCCTTTGGAATGAACTGCAAAAAATGTGGGTGAAGTAATCAGGCATGATCATCTTTTTTCATGACGTCAGAATAGAAAGTTTAGAGGAAAGCAAGAAACGTGTACGTAGTAAACGAATTTTGAATATTGAATAACTGAGATCAAACAAACAACTTGTAAGTAAATTAAAAAAAACAAATCAACAGGTCAGGAAAAAGATAAATGGTGTAAGAATTCGAGAAAGATACATGTATACAGAGAGATGTGTGTTTAAGATATGAATTATTTCCTTTCCAACAAGAAATACTGTATGAAAAACTTACCCTTGTTTTTAATAGTCTGTTTCTTTATAAAACGGATGCTTATATCAAACCCATAAGGAATTTTATATTTCGATGTCACAAGTTACCCACTCACGGCATCTTTTATTTACATCTTCTATGTTTATATATTTTATCATAATATCAACACACTGTATTACTATGACGCACTACACACATGGTATTTTGGAAAAACCAATAGATAACGGTTAATAATAGTGTCACCATTAGGTCACGTTTGATAATACAGCAATTCTCTCATTTCCTTTAATGTTTTACATACGTCACCAATTCAGCACTACCTAACCAATTCTATATATTTATTGATTGAGGTACAGAAGCTTTTTGTAAGGCAATATCAGGTTAAGAAAAATGGTGCAGTGAAAAACCTTCACCTAATGACCGTTCTCAGTTTGAAATCTACATTAAGTTTTTTGAATTCATTAAAACACAAAATTGTTTATATGCTTTTTTTCAGGTAATGTTGTATCTCAATCGTATAGAAACGCTATACATGAACTGGCAGATATGCAGTGAATCCTTTTTACAATCATAACTTAAAAAAAAAGGAAATGATGAATAAAATCAATTAACAAATAATAAATTATAATTTTTAAACCATAATTTAAAAAAAGGACAATCACTTTTAGGGATTTTATGTTCTCAATGCTATTCAACTTCGTACTTTATTTGGCCTTTTTTAACATTTTATATTTGAACGTGACTGATGAGTCTTTTTAGACGAAACGCACGTCAGGGGTAAACATAAATTTCAATCCTGGTGTATATGATGAGTTTATTAACATATATTTCAACGTGTAAATTACAACTATAAATGACGAGTCAGCCCATCAAGGTCGTGTGTTATCATATAAACACAAATATTACAATCTAAGTTGTCATCATTGTTGTGCATGGCCTCAATAGATATCATATGTCAAACAAAATCCAGTACGCATTACGTCCGTGTCGTTATCTAGTAACGTCTCATGTAGTAACGGATAAGATGTGTAAATACCAGTTTATCTTCCGACAGATACTAGTATAATTGTATTTTTTTCTGAAAACATCTTGTTGCGTAAGATCTAATTTCGACAGGGAATGTCATGATTCCACCTTTCAGCAACCATTTATAATGTCCTTGTAAAGAGAAAGAACGTTTTAGGTTCATGACTCAAATATTTAAAAAAAAGAAAATACACCATCTAATGAAGGAGTAGTATTTAACATAATGCCTACTAATAATAGTACAGCTATTGTTAAACAAAAAGGCTATGATATTTAAAACTTTAACTTAGCACCTTCTCAATATATATATATTAAGTGTTACTTATTGATGACTTGTTGATTAAAAGTGCCTTAAATGCATGTTTACGACTTCGGAAGAAAGAAGAAAGAACAACAGGATGTATAAAATATTTTAGGAGCTGTTTGACTCAACTGACTTTATAATCGTTTTGCTAGAAAATAGCAAAATTATCGCATGTTTTTCCAGATCAACCGAATTCTAATTTATCGAGCGACAATGAGGTCAAGTATCATCAGAATTTGTCATATCTAGTTCGTCTTCGTGATAATACGAGGATAACGACTTTAAGTCTGTGGGGCAACCCCTAATTTGTTTTTAATGCCGCATGGTTAATTATTACTGCTTATAACCATTTCATTTGAATTTTGACTGATAGTTGTCTCATTTGCATTAATCACATCTCAATGTATTTATAGAGACTAAAGCTGTTATACGTAATCAGAACTTAGAAAATCAATTAATTGTCATTCTATTTCACCATTGCAACATGTGCAATCATGTTTTGAGTTCCATGCTCGACCTGGAGATCCTCTCATTCCTACAAAATGTCAAACATAAACAGAATGAAAACATTTGCAAGGATTTAGGAAATACCGGTTACTTGGATTACTTATTTTCTTTTATCTTCATTGAAATATATTTGAATACTTTCATTCAGCCTTTATAATTTCTAAGATAACAATTGTTTGTAATACACTATTGATTGAACGGTACAAACTTATACACTATTTTATCTCATATATAACCATACATTTTAAAATCATTAAAACTAGCGATCTTCTTTGATTATTTAAAAAACATGGGATAGGGGATATTCAACAAATTTATATAAATATTAATTTTCGCAATATAGATAACAATCGAAACATATGTTTACACAAAACATATTTCCAGTATTACATGTCATTTTTAATGAATCTACAGTACGTCTTACCTTCAACACCCTGTTTCCAGGTACTCCTATTTCTGAAATAATTACACCTTATATAAGAATGACGGATTTTCATTAGTTGGTAGCCAGTGTATTTTTCGCATATTCTAACATTTTTTCTCATTTCAAACGAATTTGCATGTTTTTCACCACTGCCGGCGAATTTGCCCCAAATACCGTGGTATTTGCCATTTTGGATATTCCTTTTTTACCCTCTCGAGCATCTTCCAGCCAATTTTTTTTTTCGGATATGACGTTACATAAAACAGCGAGCTAACGCGTATTAGCACATGTATAATTCCCGCGATTCTATGATGATATCCTCGTATCCTCAGACTTATGCATAAACATGTTAATGAATAATTAATTACAGCTTTCAAGTAAAAAAAAAATATCTTCACCTGTACAGAGAGTTTTAATCCAAATCTATTCAGTGTAATCAAACAGATATATCATGTTATGGAGGGGTATTTTCGAAAAATACCAGCCTAGGGACCGAATTTCCCTCGCCTAACGGCTCGGGAAAATTTACAGTCCCTCGACTGGTATTTTTTGCAAATACCCCTCCATAACATGATATATCTGTTTAATAGACAATTCAAACTGTTTTTTAGTTCTTTTTTTCTTTATTGACATTATCAATTTTAATGCATTGAAATTTGTACCTTCCTGGACATTTTATCCATGTCACTTCATATTATTAGTCTTTATATAGAATTCAGTTTATCATTTAAAACTATGCTTTGTCGACTTGAAACTGACAACAACTCTCTTTTGTATATTTTTTGCCCTCTTTTGTCTCTTGTTTTGTCCATTTTTGACACCGGCCTTTCTTTTTAATATTTATTTAGACATGTTAGAAAGACAAATATGATTTGAAATATTGGTTTGCCTTGTCGAATATAGAATCCATAACCACCAAAATAATAACCACGAATAGATTAGCTCGGGTGTATATAAATTCTAAATGAAGGTGTTGACACAAAAAGGACTAGCGACCCACATAACTAAGGATCAAATAATGTTTTCTAATCAAGCAGTTTCAGTTCTGCAACAACATGCTTTTCGTTACGATATCAAGCGATGTCATCGTATTATAATAAAGTTATAACAAGTAATAACCAAAAACCACATCCCACCAAAAATCAAAATTTTTCACTAGACGTTAAATATTTATCCGAGTACTCGAATACTCGCGGGAATCATGACCGAGTCCTCGCATGTTAGATTTCAGATCTGTTGACATCCCTAATTTTAAATTAAGATTGATTTCTCATCTTTTGATTTTGTTTACATTTAAGATGATATTCTTTCGACGCATGTTGTATGTATTGTTCCATTTGTATCCTACGCAATTATCTCCAAATGTTCCTTTAATCTATTTCGACATTAATACTAGACAAACAAATTAAGTTGATTTACAGTTATGAAAATGCGTTCGTAACTATTTGTTTCCTCCTTTTTATATTACCCAAAATGAAAATACCTAAAATCGCCCAAATAATACAGAAGAGTACAAAACCAAAAACGTTGAAAAAAACCAAATACAGTAAAATAACAACAAGCACCACATCGATCAGATAGCGTGCGTTGGTTTAGGTACTTCATGTATGATTGTTTTACCAGTGACACCCCTTTTTGTTTCTAATATCAAACGTCATAATTGAAAACAAACACACTGTATATCAGTTTTTATTAAATCGCTGTTTTATTTCTCACTTTTTGAATATGCAGTATTATTCATGGTTTTAAATAAAGACAATACAAGTATACCACTATTCAATAGTCATCAATTGACTTAACTGAAACAAATCCGGGTCACAAACCAAAACTGAGGGAGACACATCAACTACAAAAGAAAACAAAACACTGCTACAAACGCCGACATGCATAAAAACGGACTATGTGGAAATCATTGCCATAATCCTGACTTGGTACAGGACAGTTTAAGAAAACAATGGTGGTTTGAACCTGTTTTTATGGCATGTCAAACCTTTGTTTAAATAGCAATGTTAAAAATACTGCTGAAAACAAGATTACGTGACAGGAATAAAGTTCAAATACATACAAGAACTTTCGGGACAGAGAAATACATAAATTAATAATATAATAGTCCCTTTGAACATGAAAACTACGAACACCTAAATTTAATTTACGACAGATAATAAATACAACGCACCATAAAACTTAACTGTGCGTCACACAAATTAACGCCAAAAAAGTCACAGGTAAATTTCTTAAAATATAATATTCAATTGGGATCAAGTTTGTTATGGTATTATTTGAAGTTGTTTCTAACCATTATAAGAACATTAACATATAATTGTGTGAGTAATGTACTCTAATGAGAAAAAAAAATCCTGCTTATCTTTAGAAATGACATCCTATTACAAACGTTCAGAATGTCTTGTAAAAAAGATTGTCACAGTATAATCTACTTTTACTGAACAGTGAAGCCTGCAAAAAGATATAGAATCTAACAATATCTAGACAATGTGTTGTCTATTGTCTTTCAAATTTTCTATGTTTGTATGTCTTTAGTTTTTGAGACGTTGGACCTTCCTGGTATCTTTGTTTTTATGAAAACATGAGTGTGGTGTTTAATCAAAGAAATACACAACATACATTTAAACTGAAAATCACTTAAATATATCTCTTTCACTGGACAAATATTGCTATTTTAAACCAAAGGCAAGAATATTAAAACGAGGTCAAAAAATGTCAACGTCATTGCAAACACAAAAAAGACCAAATTACAAACAATAGTTAACAAACATATAACATATAACAAATAAGACTGAGCAATTCGAATTGAACCAACAACCTGGTGGATCGAAGGTTCTCCCAAAGGGTTAGCAGATCATGCATCACATGTGACATTAGTTGGTTTGTTCAAATTATTTATTTTTACAAACCTGGTGAAAAGTCCATGTTAAAACATGACCTTACTAAAGAGTAATACTTCTGTTGATAATTACTCATGCAATTCTGGCCTTGGACAATTAAGGCTGATTTATTTGTATGTTTTAGTTATGAAATTTTATAAATCTAGTTTTATTGCTTGTTCCCGTTAAGGATTATCCCAAAGAAAAAAGTCGTGAACGCTGACATTTGATTGTTTTTTTTTCATTACTTTTTCGTCGACGCTTTGATTGTACATAAACAACCGTAACAAATATCATGACACTGGCAAAGTAGCGTGAATGCATTTTTGCAAGGGGAAATATTAGATGAAGGAATACTACAGCACCGGATAGTCCTGGATTAGCATGAAAATAGCAGTGGTTATCTGAAGATGCTATTGGATAAAGACCGGTTATGATGACATGTATAAAAGCACATACTCAGTAAGAAATACAAGCTTTCATTAGATTTGGCGAAAAAGTAGAGAAAATATAGTGTTTGTTTGTGATAACCAAATGAGAAATAAGGAAGGTGTCTGTAAAATACCACTTTTTATTTAACAATATGTCAATATCATCTGTAGTGTCAACACTACATATAAGTTGTGTTTTCTATCAACATGTTTTTGATCGAGAGTGGCTACTCACACAGGACCAATTGAAACAGCAAATCATTTCGAGAAAGTAAGTGTCATCGCTTCAAAATTTCAACTAGTATCATCATGAGATGGTTCACCGTAATGACATTTGTGTTTTACAAACTACGTCGCATATGTTTAATATTTCGTAGCCATTCTAATAGTCTATATATATATAATCGTCCGTTTTGTTTTGTGCACTAAGATAGCAATTTCAACTTAAAGGAAAACGTATATTGATGCCTTCACTTTAAACTACCATAGGAATAGATTAACTTAGCTATATTTGGCAAAACTTTTAAGAATGTTTGATCTTCAACTTCGTACTTTCTTTTGTCTTTTTGACATTTTTTATTAAAGCGTCACTGATAAATCCTTTGTATTCGAAACACGTATCTGGTGTAAATACTAAATTGTAATTCAGGTTTCTTTGAGGAGTCTATTTTTGTTCTCAAAACAATGTAAGGAAGGTTTAATTTGTTATTTAAGTGAAAATAGAGTGACAACGAACATATAAATGATATTTTATATGTTGATGAAGTCATATTTTCTAAATCGAGGAGTGCTTTTCACAAAGTAGCATTATACCAATATAAGACGAAAATTGTGTAAATGTTCACATCTTTGTCAGTTGGTGTTAAATATATATGCTTCTCATTAACAACTATTATGATCATACCATTTATTTTTTTAACCACGTTTTGACCATCAACACCCAGATATGTAATACGTGTGTATCTTCATTATTTGTTCTTGTTTTAAAATAGTACATATCAATAGGTTCAAATCGTTGTGTGACCAACACTCACACAAGAAAGGATTTGGGAGGGGTGTGTGAGACAAACATGCACGTCAATGAGGCAGCAACTTTAATAATTAGTTTTTCGCGGTTTTCTTTTCCTATTTGTTGATTTTAAAATGTATTTTGGAAATGCAAGACCTTGAATATTGTATAAATTCGGTGATGTTTACTATATGCTCTTAGGATTTTCTCTAACATAAATGCTAATTTCGCGATGCATTAATTGACAATTCGGCAATTAAAGCACGATGTTCGTCAGAAATGTAAACTGTTTTCATATAAAATATGTCCATCAAAATAAAACAATATAATATTAGAAAATTTAATATGGTTGCCTATAAGTCAATTTTTCATGTTTAAATGTCACATAGTTCCAATGAGAAAAATAACGACCTGTTGCATGTACACAGCTACACACAATTCAATATACATACGGCAACAAATTACTAATTACAGACTCTTGACTTTAAAAGTTTCGAATTGCACATTAAGAATGTAATTGGGTTGTCACTAAATCATGTAACTAATGTCAATTTATTTGAATTTGTTTTGTGTTTAAAATCAGAGTAGATTTGTATAAAGAAAAGATGATATATACATAGCAAGATACGCTATCCTTAATAACGTACTCTTCTTCCCTCTAAATCAAATATATGTGAAATCCTCAGTTGGACCGATGAATTATAGTTTAACATTAATAAAGCTGCTGTTTGCTTTGATCTTCGAGCAGATAAACATCACAATTTGAGCGTGAAAACATATTGTGCAACTTCTTTCTTATCCACATCCATAACAGTATGTAGGTTATGTTAATCAAAGGTATATGGGACACATGATTTACGATATCAATAGTTATCAAAGGTACCAGAATTATAATTTAATACGCCAGACGGGCGTTTCGTCTACATAAGACTCACCAGTGACGCTCAGATCAAAATAGATATAAAACCAAGCAAGTGCAAAGTTGAAGGGCATGATATGGTGTTGCCTTTACATTACCAATACTAAGTCGACTAATATAAGGAATAAAGTCTCAGTCATTGCTTTTTACCTAGAAATAAAGTGAATTCACATTGGAAAATGTCCTGCAGACACACAGCTTCAATGCAAAATATACGACTCAAAAAGATTTGGTAACAACTCCGTTTCAAGAACATGTAACATGTTTAAAAAAAACGGTGTTTGAAAAGAGAAAACAACTAAACAAAATGGTTTCATTCTTGAAATATAATGTATCTGTTTTTGTTAACAATAATTTTTGAACTACATGTTATTGAAGGACGTCCGTTAATGACATCATAATCTTGTCAAATTCATTAAAACAAACCATACAAAACAATAGTCCGCAAAATCGACTAACCGTTGTTTCAAATTTACTATTTTTTTTTAACTGCACAATTTTGTATTAACCCTTGCAATGCATATGAACATTTCATATTTTCTTCTTAAACAACACTTAGCTATGATTAACTGATATGGATAAAAGGCGTTTACTGGAACAACAAAGGACAGTTAAAATGTTTAATGTACATTCTGGGTGGGCCAAAAAAGTAAGACCTTTGTTTCGTATTTGAGAAATAGTATACTTGTAAGGGCCTGGTTTTAAGGCTCAGAGCTACAACACAGAGTCAAAACAAAATAATCATATCTGTCATGTTACGAGATGCTGCTCGTGATATCAACATTTAATAAGCTGTAAGTATGAAAATATTATTTATTACGTGAGGCAAACTTGAAATCAAAACGAGTGGTTGTAAGTACAGCCTTAACCACCAGACTACCACCCAGGTTGTGTTAGGAGTTGTGCCGACAACATTAGCTCAGAAATGCATGTGTATAGAATCACGTTTGCTTCTCCTATGAGCCTAGATGAAATCAAGTTTGATTATGGTAGCATCCGTATAGATTGTCGTTATGGCGAAAATTATTCTGACGTCATTATCAGAGAACAAGATCGTTTAGGCGGAAGGTCCGTGATGATTTCGTTCGGTATACGTTTCAATAGAAGAACCCAGCAATTTAAATTACCATCGATACATTGATGATTTGTGTATGCCGCATGTGTTTTCCTTCCCTTTACAACAAAAGTTCCAACGAACTATAATATAACAATGACCATTTTCCTGACTTGGTACAGTACATTTTAAGAAACAAATGGTGGGTTGAACCTGACCTCAAAATACCTCATCATGGAAGGATTTTAAACGAGTAAATCATGTCAATAATATGGAATGGTTTGCTAATTCTTCAAAGTTTACCAACCAAGTAATCAGTACTTCGGTGTTGACATGAATATCAATTATATGGTTGATTTTACAAATTTCCTGTTACAAAACTTTAAATTTTTCGAAAAACTAAGGATTTTCTTATCCCAGGAATAAATTTCCTTAGCCGTATTTGGCACAATTTTTGGGATTTTTGGTCCTCAATGCTCTTCAACTTTTTACTTGTTTGGCTTTAAAACTATTTTGATCAGAGCGTCATTGATAGGTCTTATGTAGACGAAACGCGCGTCTGGGGTACTAGATTAGAATCCAGGTACCTTTGTTAACTTTTTATCCCAATATGATATTCATTGGACAAATAACATCGTTGAATCAACCGCAAAATCCCATCATGAACTCTACAAAACCTAATTAATCGATTGAACGTAAAATTATAACACATCACACTCAATGTCGAATTGGCAGAACGAGGACACGTTTTATATCGTGTATCAACGCTATGGGTTGATATACAAAACAATTATAATCGTCTTAGTTCGACGTTTAGTAAATGTTGTGAAACGTCGATCTAACCGCAACGCTGTTCCATATTAAAAAATCGAAATGAAATTAAAAATATTCCAAAATGAGATTGAAATAACTTGTGTAAGTCCCTTCTTTTTTGTTAGTCTATATGGTATTCGTTTGAAGTTTGATTCAAAATTGTTTTGAGTACAAACATGTAAAGGTTGTTCTAGGTAATTTTATAGGTTTAAACTCTACAAAATTAAAGCAGAAATTGTATTCAATATTTATTAAAGACACCCTTGTGTTATAAAATATATACGTGTTATGATAGATACCTATAATTTTAATAATGCATCTCCTAAAGTATACGTATAATACAAAACAAATAAAGAATGCATGTGTATCAGCCCAATAGTCAGCACTTCTGTCTTGACATGAATTATAATTGATATGTTCAAAACTGTAATGCAATTGTATACAGCACTTTGAGATTTTTCTTACAAGGGATGTTCTACCCCATGAGCAAATTACCTTAGTTGCAGTGGTCTTAAGCTTTTACAAATTTAGCTCCTAAAATAATCTTCATCGCCATAATTTTTCTTTTTATTAAACTTTTGGGATTCGAGCGTCACTGATGAGTCTTTTTGTAGACAAAACGGGTATGTGGCGTACCAAACTTTAGTACTGTTATATATGTTAAGTTTATTGATCTACATCATAATTGTACACATCGTCAAACAACATGTTTGACGATGTGTACATACAGTTATTCGGGAACTCTGTCTGATTTTGTTCTGTTTATAACATTTTACATCAACTGAAGTGAATGTAATATGCTTCAAGGTATAGTATAATGATCTATGTAAGTTTATTATTTCCCTCCGAATTAAATGCAAACTACAGTTGTTTATTATATTCAATACATTTGCTTGAAATATTGTGTGTTTACCAATCGGGGGTTTCCTGTACAATATTCCTTCATAAATACTCTTCAAAGGTTTTGACAGAAATATCCAATTCTCAAAGTATCAAATTGAAATATCGTAACTAGAAAACGTCTTTAAAGCAAAGTATAACTTTCACCACAAATCATGTAAAGTTCTGTTAATTTACATTATGAGAGATAAAGTTGAAAATTCTCTTATTCTGACTCTCTGTCCGATCAGGAAAAATGGAAAAGACAATTATGCTCAGAAATTTCTTTTAAATTTAAAAAAAAAAAAAAAGTTTAGCTCTACCGCGGTAACAATGTGATACAGTCTGAGATTTTCTTTTTTTTTTTAAAGGTCATTTTAATAAAAACAAAAGAAGAAATATAACATATTATTGATGATATAAGAATACAATTGTTTTGTTTCAATTGTGTTGTTTCTTGCTTCATGTATTACGGTACAATGTTTAACCACATATGCTACTAGACAATGATTACTAACGTTTATATAAAGATTATTGAGGTTATTTTCCCCTTATAATTGATTAGTTTGTCGTCGTTATACTGGTACTTATAAGCATCAAAAAGAATATCCCACTTTGCAGATATATCGGTATAATAGGGTACAATTTTTTGCATTTTTTTTTTTTTTTTTTTTTTGCGGAAAATAATACTTTTTGACGGTATAAAAGTTAGATAATCATCATTTTAAGCCTTTTCTTGTCGTATAACACAATTTGGGTTTTATTGATTGCCCAAAGAAAGGCCTCCCTGCGGTAGGTCTTTCATTTTAACAATCACGACAACCCGCGGTGTGTTGAACGACAAAAAAACTTAATATATGCATTATCTATAGCATAATATGTGCATTCATTTTTTCTAGAGCTAGTCTAATCTTAATAAAAAAACATTGATCTGCTATGTTTGAGAATTCCATGTTTGAAATCCGAATTTTGTACGTGCTAGTTCACATTTTTTTTTACTTCAAGCCAACTAGTCTTTGCTCTTACTTCTTAATATTACCTGCTTAGCGGAGAAGCAGCAAATACCAATTTACAAGTCTTCAGCTTCATGGAGGATATCTTACCAAAAACCCAAAGCTTTAATATATATGATGACGAAGTTATCCTAGCCGAAAGCTAAATTTAAAAAGTACAGGGTAGGAAACTTAAAAAGAGACCAGTGCACCTCGACCCAGACATATATTTGGAGTGAATCAAGTCATAACTTACAACTCGACAAAAGTATTATGTCGATAACCTTTTATGGTTTCGGATGAGATGCATTAACAAGCAGAGTTCAAAATTTATTAGAACATGACCTTGATCATTGACCTTAAACTCAGTGAATTGGTTATGGCCCAAGGACCTCACTTTTAAAGACTCAAGTTATCTATGGCTTACATTTTAATGAGTTACACCGATATATCGTTAATGTCGAGCAAAATAAGGAAAATGACTTTTATTAAATGTAACCGTATCGTTTAGATCCATTAAATTGATCATTCTATGGAAGTAAATAAATTCAACATAGACACCAGAATTGAAAATTTGTACGCCAGACGCGCGTTTCGTCTACAAAAGACGCTCGAATAAAAAAAAATTAAAGGCCAATTAACGGACATTATTTGGAAAATCAAAGCGATATCATTTA
Source organism: Mytilus coruscus (assembly GCA_017311375.1). NCBI lineage: Eukaryota > Metazoa > Mollusca > Bivalvia > Mytilida > Mytilidae > Mytilus > Mytilus coruscus. Next base: position 47,986,798 of record CM029606.1, on the reverse strand, counting down.
CAATGTATCAGGAGGAACAGTATACCGGAAGATAACTCCCATATAAAAAGTGTTTAAGTGAAAAGAGTGATTTTAAACATTGCAATAGATAACTGTTTCATATCATGAACCACATATCTTATCGACATGTTGCGACAAAGACAATTAAAAAGCGATTGTTCCCAGAACAAATGAATGTATTTTTACTTACCCACATTCCTATTTGATAATAGGATTTGGTGAAAATGTTAGATACCGGTTTAAATAGTAAGTTCCCTTTTTTGAAGATGGATTATAAAGATAAATTAACTTAAAGGTACTTCAAAGCTGAAAATTACCACTTCTTTAAACTTTGACTTCAAATTTCTTTTGATGGACCAAGGATCTCAAATCAAGAGATTATCTATATTGCAAACAGTTATGGTTACATATTTTGCGAAAGGATATTCACTGTTTGATATCATGTGCAAAAAAACATTTTCGATGTCTTTCGAAACAATAAAATCTCATCATCAAAAGTGCCTACCACATCTCGATGTTTTTTGTGGTATCGTCTTCGATTTGAATGCGGGTCAAACAGGAAACATAGAAATTTAGAAAAAAAAGAGCTAAGATAGACTGGATAGCAGTTAGAATAATGTTATTAGATAGGGTGAACAAAAATTCTTGCGGACGGTTACCTTGTGAACTAACTCGACGTCATTACAAATTAGACCAAGTGTGTTGGTTTAGTAAAAAGCAGGAGTAATAGTCATATCACGAAAACTTATTTTTATCCTGATACATTTTTCATTTACAATTAGCATTTGAACGTTCTCAGCTGCTGCTATGGAAAGTAACGTGATATAATACTACTGCTTCGATTCCAGACCTTGCCTTAATTTTCAGAAGATAGGGTAACAGGATATTTACGATGAGTCGCTCAAAGGGTTATATGTGCAAGGGTAACACAAAAAAAAAAACAGATTGCAAAAAAAAATGAAAAAATTAAAAAATCAAAGGGAAAACATTGAACAGAACAAAATGTAGCATTAGTTTATCAAAATGGGTAATAAAATGATATTTGTCAAATATTGTTTAACACCGCATTACGCTTACTTTACCCTTAAAACAGATATTACAACATACAATGTATATTTCAAAATTTAGTCTCTGATGCATTATTTTTATTATTTATTGTTTTGGCTTTTAACTAGCTGTCAGTAACTGCGAGTACTCTCAAATCGTACTTTCTTGTTTATTTGACCTGTTGATACTAATTGTAATGCTTTTTTTGTTATTTAATGTTATTCAGGGTTATATCTGGTCTATATACCAGCTTTGATAAGTGTTTGGTACTACTATAAATTTCCACTTCGTACTATGAACATCAAAATTATTTATTTTGTAAAAATATTTCCTTTCTCTATTGGAACTGTACACGTATACCTAACAACAAAATTATTTTCATTTACCTGTGTTTAAAGTTATTGCAAATGGCTGATATTTTTGTTCGAGCATATCAACTCTAAGATAGATGGAAACTAAACATCTTCTTATTGGCAAAAATCATCCAGTTTGGAATATCTATGACAAAACAAAAGCTGAAGTTCGAAAAGCTATTATTAAAACTAGAATAGTTTCAGGAACATTTATACTAAATTCTGATAGAGCGAAATGTAATCAATCACCTTCCCCACTTTGTCAATTATGTAATCTTTTTGAGGAAAATATCTCTCATTTTCTCCTTGATTGTCCACTGTTATCCAAAACTAGAATCACATATTTTGAACCGATCAAGGACTATGTTACTCAACATACAACAAAAGAAGTCTGGCACAGTGTCTTTCAATTCAAACCAAACATTATCAGGCTAATTATAGACTGCAGACATTTCTCACAAACATTAACAGATATCAATATAATGAACACGATAGAAGCCAAAACTAGGGAGATGTGCTATAAGCTATGTATAAACCGCTTTAAGATGCTTGAGGCACTGGATGGTTGACAGTCTGAAATAAACAGATTTTAGTCCGTATAATTTGTGTTTTATTATTTAAATGACAGTTGGATTTTATGTGTAAATAGAAGAGATTTACTGTGTATATTACCCTTGGACATGAACTTTTTAAATATATACATTATATTTTTCCGTGTAAATACTACTTTTACTTGAATTTTATCCTTGGTGTTCCTTATAAAGGAAGCTAATACTGAGAGAAGAAGAAGCATATTGTTTTTCTTAAATTGTTTAGCATTTCATACCGATATAATATGTTACTTTTATTATTCTTCCCTTAGTTTATTTATTTTGTATTTGCATTGTATCATAGGTCAAATTTATTTGTTCAGTGTATGTTCACTGGTGATAAGATGTCCTTTGATTGAGTTAAGCTATTTCAGTTAATATTTTATAGTGTTTCTTTCTATGTTGTGATGTTACACTATTGTTTCGGAAAAAGGGTGAAGGTTTGGTACCATTAAAACGTTTAAACCCGCTGCATTTGTTTGCACCTGTCCTAAGTAAAGAATCTGATGTTCAGTAGTTGTCGTTTGTTGATGTGGTTGATAAGTGTTTCTCGTTTCTCGTTTTTTATAAAGATTAGACCGTTGGTTTTCCCGTTTGAATGGTTTTACACTAGTACTTTTTGGGCCCTTTATAGCTTACTGTTCGGTGTGAGCCAAGGTTCCGTGTTGAAGACCGTACTTTGACCTATAATGGTTTACTTTTATAAATTTTGACTTGGATGGAGAGTTGTCTCATTGGCACTCATACATGTACCACATCTTCTTATATCTATATATATATATATATATATATATATATATATATATATATATATATATATATATATGTAGAAGTCTATAAAAGGACCAACCAGCAAATTTACTATGTACCGGATCGTCTAGAATAGACGATACTGTGCAGATAAGGAAAAAATTATATAAGTCTAAAAATTAGCACAACGATACTAATATAAGATGGTATTATACGAAGATGTTGTTATTAAATCGTGTTGACAAATATTTCGGTTTAACAAATAGCCTTCTTCGGTGTCAATGATTTTAACAATACTCTTGTTTAAAATCATTTATTGTTAAAATCATTGACACCGAAGAAGGCTATTTGTTAAGCCGAAATATTTGTCAACACGATTTAATAACAACATCTTCGTATAATACCATCTTATATTAGTATCGTTGTGCTAATTTTTAGACTTATATATATATATAAATATATCATATTTGTTTTAATCGACTTGCTGAACCCCGACTTGAAATTCATTTTCCACATGCATATATGAGGCATTCACAAATTATGCAACATGAAATTTTATATCATTTCATTGTATATAATATACGGGTTTTATCATGAAAGTATGTTATTTCTAATCATCTGTAGAAAGAGTTTATGGATACCATCTTTGACAAATTTTTATTTTTCGTTTAATTTTTGTTTCAAAGGCTTTCATATTTTCACTAGCTCACTGCTGACTAAATGCTTTAAATGTGTAATTTCGAAATTTTTCATTTTTGTCGAATTGAAATCCTTCTTTTTCAATTTTAGCTGTCGAATGAGACCATCCAATCATTCGATATTACACTTTGTACGTTTTTCTTGGACCAAACTGAAATAAAGGAAATGATTTAGATTACTTTGCGCATTTGATATTCTGTTTGAACGTAATACACACCAATATCCGAGCTGTCTACATGCTACTTCTGCATCAACATTCCCAAAGTGATTATCACAAACTGTTCCCCATTCACCTCTATAGTAAATTTCCAGTCGTCCTTGATGCTTAGCGTAACCCGCAGTTATACGCAAACCACCTGCAGAAAAATAGTTTATAAAATTCAGATTTTTTCATTGAGAGAAACTTTCTTATTCATAAATTAACGAAAATGCACAGAATTGTTCAGAGAGATATATTAAAGAGAATCGCTCAAGAACATTTGAAAAAGAACAGAATCAATGTTATCAATATGGTCCTCAAAGTAAGGTAGTCAATTATAAATAGAAATTAAAAAACCTGTATGCAAAAGTATTTGACATGCCACTATTTGATGTATTTGACTGAGCTTAATCATTTGTTAGCAGAAAACTGTACAAAAAAAAATGTCACAACTTTGGAGTTATTAGAAGTTTTAAAGAACTAAATTTTCACAGATTTTAACTAATATGTGGAATCAGGACTTGTTTTTGGCTGAAGCGGCATCACATGGTTTCTTTCGGGCTTGCCCAATTTATAAAAAACTTACTACCCCGAAAAATTCACCATATCAAAATGTTTTAGCTTCGAAACAAGTTTATGATATGGATAGAGGAACGGAAGATTTTAAAGCTACCATTATCGCCTACCTGAAATGAATTGCGCATATTAAGCCATATACTGTATATTTGAATTGTTTGCAACATTAAAATAGGCCATTTTAGATAAACAATCAACAGGGGCGTTTTATGAATACTATATTTCTTGTGATCATCGGGGTTCCCGATAATTTGATATTAGAATTTTTAAAAACATTATTATGTTGTTTTTTTTTTTTCAAATATAAAATTGAAAGACACTTTTAAAAGACAAATTTACTAGTATTATCAAATTACACAGTTTTGCCAAACCTGTTACTTGGCTAATCTTTCGACCGACTAACCGGTTAACCGGTAGTTAAGTTGATGTTTAAAGGCCTTATCGATAGTACCCTTCAAATGTACGGTTTTTTTTATACGATAAATTAAAGTTTATCATTGGAAATTAAAAGGCTTGGCTTCGAGCATTCCTGGTAAAGTTTTACTTCTAAAAATCCCTTACTACTGTTTCTACTATAATTATTGTGATAACTTTAGATTGCGAAGATGGAAATCTTCTTGATCTTGTCAAATTGGCAATGTCTGAAATCGTTGATCGTTTCATTGTCTCTGATGTCTCAGAAAATAATGTGGAGTGTTTCAATTTGAGATGATAAAGCCCAGTATATATTAATTCCGTTCACACTGTTTTGTATTTCCCCATTGTTTTGTCGGCATTTCGTTTAAAGTATGACAAAGCCTTGAACGATGGAGGTGGTATATTTAGATGTAGCTCTGCGCAATATTAAATCGAAAATGAAATAATGAAGTAAATCGTTAAATTAAAACTGTTCAAAATACATGTGCTCTAATTATGTTTACTTAAGATCTTGCCCCAAGCTGATAGATAAGTTGTCGTTGTGCAAATTAATTTTATGTTTTCAAGCTTAACAATAGAAATTAATATACTGGATAATTGGTCTGTCAAATTAATTACCACGACGATCATTTTAAAATTGAACAACATTAATTAATGATTTTAATACACATTTATATCAAATCTGTCAAAATTGAATAAAGATCAAATTAACCGGATAGCGTTTTTGGTCTTCGATATTCGGTATTTCCGACGAATAACCGGTTAACCGATTAACCGTTGACAATACTAAAATTTACTTCATTGATAATTTAAACATAAAGTTAACGCGAACAATAAACACATATTTTTTATTTCAAAGTACACGAAAAAAGAAAAAGAAACATTTGACCTTTGAAGCGAAAACGTGCGTCAGTTCACTTAACAACACATCAGTAGTATCAAGATTTCAGTCTGAAACGGCCATATTGTTCTGATTAAGTCTTAATCAACTGAATTTACCGCAAGGGAAAAAAGTTAATAGATATAGGAAGATGAGGTGTGAGTGCCAATGAGACAACTCTCCATCCAAATAACAATTTATGAAAGTAAACCATTATAGGTCAATGTACGGCCTTCAACACGGAGCCTTGGCTCACACCGCACAACAAGCTATAAAGGGCCCCAAAATTACTAGTGTAAAACCATTCAAACGGGAAAACCAACGGTCTAGTCTATATAAAAAACGAGAAACGAGAAACACGTATAAATTACATAAACAAACGACAACTACTGTAAATCAGACTTTTTTAGACTTTCTGACGTTGTTCCGATATATCATGTTCAGTCCGTTCAGTCATGTCAAAATAAACAAGACAGACTGTTCTAGCGTTCGACTAAGACTTGAACAGACCACGTTCAGATCAATCAGACCAAAGGTAAAAATCCTGTTTAGATTTTGTAAGATCGTGTTCAGTAGTGGTAAATTTTTTAATTTTCGGATGCAAAACGGTTGACACTTTCTCTTTGTTTACCAGGGTTTTCCCCCCTTTATGAATATAATCGGCAAACTTATAATCATTTTTTTCTAATAGAATTTTTAATATTTGATTGGTTATATACGGAAAGAATAATTGTTGTAATTGGAAAAGTGTGTAAGTCATAAAAACTTTGCTGTCGTTCTTTCTGGCATTAAGTAATCCGGTATTTATTCTTTCCGTCTGTAAAGATATAATGATTAGTAGTATACCTCAAAAATGTTCGTTAACAAATTTTCGTCTCTAATGTAAAACAATTGTTCTTAGCCATATAAAATTTGTCGAGGAAAATGTATTCTGAGCATCTGATTTACATAAATATTTTTTAAATTTTGTTCACAGATGACAGATGTTAGGTGAAAGTTATTTACATTTCAATAAACGGATTATCTGAGCAGTCAACCGGAACGGATTGTCACACACTAACTTAATAATTATAAATACCCATGCAACGCTGTGGCTGTTTGATCCATGGAAGTAAAATGAAATATATTTCCATGTTTTATCATATATAATAATATAGATAAACCGGGTAAAATTAATACATTTACAAATTATAAAACATTATAATTTTTAATTTTTTTTCAAAATAAATGCAACAAGAATACAAGCATATTTTAAGAATTTAGTTTACAGTTTTATTTACCATTTGGTACCAATAAAGCCCGATTTTGATACTTCCCAGAAATTTTTTACTATCAAGTTTGTTTTTTTTTCAGCAAGAACTAATAAAAGAATGAATTATATTATAGAAACGAAATATAAAATGGCACAATTAAAAGAAACGATTGATAAAAAGAAAATGTACACAATTATAAATCTAGTGTACGGTTTATATTTCTGTCTCGTAGCAGATTTGTTTTTATAGAACCAGTGTTAACTTTTCATTTTTAAAATAGTGAGACGCTTACTTGATTTTTTCGAAACTGACCAAAAATCTAAGAAATTACGTATGTAAAGAACTGACGTGTACTAATAGTCCGTAGCAGTTTAAAACATTTTCATGTCGATAAAATAAAATATGCAAATTCAGTAAGTTAAATGCATTTATACCATATTGTTACATTCAAAAGTCTTTAACTAAAGTAATTATTGATACAAATACATTGATTGTATTGTATCGATCGTAAAATAAATGTCCAGTTTGAAGTATTACACACCAATGACCACTAAGATATTCAACTGATTCAACCTAAACGTTAGATTAGGTTCAAATGCAGTTCATTACGCTACAATTGCAACGATTATTTATATTTTTTAAACATTTATGTCGAGGAAAAAGACACAGATGATATTGATATGCATTGATTTGTTCTAGCTGGATACGGCGAGCGTTTGTCGACAAAAGGTCATGTTTACCAGAAGACAATTGTTGTAAATCAGAGCCAAATTGGCCTATGTTCCAACTTTACTCATAAATAGTGCGTGCTTGTAGAAACTAATCTCAAAAAATGAATTGTGACTTTTTGTCCTGTGACTTTTTGTCCATGACTTTTGTCTGTGACTTTTGTCCTGTGACTTTCTGTCCTATATTATGTTCAACAATCCAACATACTCATTCGAGATTCATATTTATATCTGTTCCACAAGCACGCATTATTTATGAGTAAAGTTAGAACGTATGTAGAACAGAAAGTCACAACCATTCCGTTTTGAGATTATTTTCTTTGAATTAGAAAATACTTATTTAAAGAAAACATTTTTGTATTTTCTTTAACTATTTATATATATATAAACCAACTTTGTAAAAAAAATATTAAAGAATATCAACAATGATCAAATAATTCTTTAGAAAACAAAATGTCAAAGTTACTTGGTACCTAAACGGCTTCATCGTGTTAAGAAATATATCCTTTGCATGATTAAAATTTAATAAATCTTCATTTATTAAGGTTAATGAACAATTTCCGAAACTGTGAAAAATATATATGTTATTATTTCATGATCTCCCTCTTATATATTCAAACATTTGTCAACAAATTATTTGTGACTCTTTGTCCTTTGACTGTCTATCCGCTTGCCGTTAAAAAGGGACCTCTCGCATTGAGAGAGATTGATTGATTGTTGGTTGCTTAACCTCAAGTGGCAAATATGTCATGCATGTTCAGGACGAGAACAAATTAACAATAAATACAATAGGTAGGTTCGGTAATAGAGGTCAACTGGGTTGCAGGTCGGGAAAATTTGGACTGCCACGGGAGATTGAGAGTACACTGGATAGGGACAGACATTTAGCCTTGCAACAGGTCACCTACGAACCCCTCGAAGAGTTGTTACAAGGGTTCTTAACGTGCTGAGAGCATGATATTCTCTCTACACGAGGCATCGGATGTAACGTCCCCATCTAACCGGATGTGGCTGCATACTTGATACATCCTGCACAGCCAAACGGACGCCCCACTTAGGCAAAGGTTTTACTGCCGGTCGGAAGAAGACCTGAAGTGACCATATTTCTATTCCCCAGTCACCCTTGTGGACAGGGAGAAAAAGCTGCCGATACTTCTAATGCTAATTGTTAAGTAGAATAATAAGTACATCAGTCATTCTCATATTTTATATTTATATAAACAAAAAAATGCATGTTAGTGCTTAAAAAAAAAAATGTTTTAAATGCTGTATTTAAAGGATGTTCTGATTTCAAAATTAAATCTTTCTTTGTTGCTTTTGATTGATATCATCCTGCATATCATGTCATATTGTTCGCTGAACATTCAACGATCATAGCCAAGCATGTGCACTTCGGAATGCAATATATAGAAACAAATAAATAAACCTGTTTTAAATTATGTACATTAGAAATCATGAATCGTGTGTCGTGTTCGACCGATAATCCTTTAATCTATAAAATAGTCGTAAATTACTATTAATATGATTATTCTTTTGCATCTACGTAACTCTATATGTGTGTTTTGCCACTTTACTTAAAAGGTGTGCATATATTTTATTTTTATTTCAACAAAATGTCCTTATTAATTTTGCTACCCTTCTACAAAAAAAAAAAAAAAAAAAAAAAAATAGAAAAAAAAATATTGTTTCATTTTTGCCATCGAAGTTCTTGTTAGATATGTCTTTTATGATCTCTCAAGCAAAATATCAAAAATGAATCCAGAGTTTTGCAGGTACATGGACGGTTGTGGATTAAGGATTAGTTACTTCATGGACAACCAATTTCTCTGGATGGTAGTACACACTTGTATTTTATCCTTAGTCTGTCTTTTAATAATTTACAGTTTTAAGGAGCATTATTTTGAAAACAGATAAAGAATAAAATAAAATTTGTTATCGATTGCATACGGGCAGGAGAGAAACATATTTTTTGTTTGATTTCAAATAATTGCAGAAGATTTTTAGTACGGATATAAAACTTTTCTAAATCTTTTCCAATTTGCAAATATAATTTGGTGGGTTTTTTTTTTTTTTTTCTGCACTCGGTAGATGAAAATTGTAAATTCTAACTTTTTTCAGAGGTCTGTCAAATCTTGAAAATATGATGTTCCCAGGAATCACATGTTGCTATATAGAATTCTTGTAAATTTCAGAAACTTGCAGTACTGTCATATTTTATATTTCTAAAAATAAAGTGTAAAATTAAGAAGGCTAAAACGGGAAAAGGGGGAGGGTTGTTTCACGATACGTTCTTTGCGATTTAATGTTGAACGAATAGAAACTATCTACAGAGGCGTATTATATGTCTCTGCTATCTAACTTTTTTTTCAAATATCGAATACACAATCAAGTCTCTAACTGATCCATGTTTGCAGTAATTTTTTATTGACAGGTTTCTGAAGGCATTTGATTGGACATTAGTTTAACGTAGGCGTGGTAATCTATCATTTTATCTAATCAGCTGTCTTATAAAACAAACCTGTGTGCGATGATGATTGAACACTGTCGACACAGTTTTTTTTTATATATATATATAATGAATTGAGCATCAACATGTCATTGCTACTGTGGGCTTGTCATTTAAAACATAGACAACGCTTATATAAGAATAAACAAGTTATGAAAAAGAAATATTACTACACATTTGATGAAAGACTAATTCGCTAGCATGTGATATACTGATGAAGAAATAGCGCCGAGTGTAGCGAGGATACAACAATTTGATGATTTTATGCTAACAATGATATATTTTCCAATCAAAGGGGAAACGTACGTTCTGTTCACCCCACAAATCCGCCACTGACCTAGCAATTACGACATAGTTAATCAATAAACCACTTTGTAAACAAAACAACAAAATAAATAGAGAGCGTGTTTTGTCTCTGTTTGTACTCGGCTCAAAACATGATAGCCTCGCTTTCTACCTGTTTTTAAGCCTTGTACAAATAAAATCTATATTTCGAGACAATATATGGTTTTTCTATATATAAATAAACCCTGCTGTGTACTAGACCGACACGCTTAGCCAAAGTTTAACGTGCTAGTTCGCAATGTAACAGGCTTGACACATTATTTTGACTTAAATAATCCCTTAACAAAAAAAAAAACAAAAACAAAAAAATAGCGGGTATGCGTCAATCAAAAATATCAAATGATCTATATTTAACATTTGTCAGCAATACGCAATTGTCATTGCAATATGGCAAGTTAATTGTCGCATCTAGTCGAAATAAGTTACATATTCTGGATGAGTTATTAATGCATAAAACAGCCGTGTTCATAAGAACATTCAATTCACCAAATATAGAACACAGATTACTTATAGCATCCGATTAATAGACAAAACCACGAAACGTAACATTTACCAATGAACCTTTAGATTCGATCTGAACCTTGTCTGACGGACACGTTAACCTTGCATGGATCCCATATTCCAAACATAGTTACTCATAGCAAGTTAGTATTTCACATGATAAAAGAAACTCGATAAAATATTCAAGCAGTCACTGAACCATGAAAAATCAGATCAACGACAATGGACATATGACAGACGGAATCTTCGCAGGTGCGGATCTAGGATTTTGAAAGGAGAGGCGGGGATATTAGCAGTCAATGTTGGAGTGTTACTTGTTAAAAGTCTATACATGTATCATATGTGAAGCTCCATAAAGATTGGACAGGCCACCTGCCCCTCCTAAATTCGCCTCTAATTAGTAGCATAAGGCTTCTGAATACACATGAAGCATCTACCCTCTGAAATATAAACCTTCATATAACTAGTCTACGCCACCGGCTCCGGATAGTTATACCCATGTATCGCATTCAGTGGCTTTCGTAGCAGGCGACACAAAAACTGGTTTAAATAAGAAAACCAGTGGCGCCTCAATTTATATTTTTATAAAATTGAATCAGTTAAGGCTATTATCCAATAATTCGTTTATGGTCATGTTTCCACATTTTTTATTCATTTCTTTTAGGGCAGGCAAATTTTACTTTTCATGTTGTGCCAATATTTTGTAAAGACTCTATAGCAAAAGAAAGAAAATAGCCAGATATTAAAAAAAAAAATAATCTAGAAAAGTCGAATCGGATTTTTTTTTAATAATCGTACAAAAAAGGAAACTTCTTGATATCCTTGGTGAATACAGTGTTACTATAACAACTTCATCATCGATTGAAGTGAACGCTGACAATAAACACAAAAGCTATAAACATGTCTATATACATGATAATATAAAGATTTGTAGAGTATACTACTATGATGAGATATCAACCCAACAACTGAAAAAAATGAACGTCATCCTCGAAGATCTGAGTGGGGTTTACAGAATAGAGAATAATGTGTCAATACTACAGAAATATAGGAGAAAAAATATAGAGGATAGAGATGAATGACCAGAAAAATTAAAGAATACAGAAATGAAGAACCCCGCATCAATACCCTCATATACATGTAGTTTTCAACAACTAAAAGCGTATGTCTTTACAACAAGTATACAAGAAGACAGTCTTAGAAATTTTAACTATATTTTTTGATGTCATAAAATATAAGTTGATGTGGGGCCTGTTAATCCAAGTGCTCTTAGGACTAGGACATGTCCTTAGATCATCTTAGGACTATCTTAGTCCTAAGTGGGTTTATCAAACATGTCGTAACTTAGGAAAAGTTATAGGAATCATCCTAACTTTAGGACACCTATTTAGGTGTCTTAAGATTCTCTTAAGATGGTCCTAACTTTAGGATATATTTTATGAGGGTTAATTTGTAAACAAATAAGACCGCCATTTATATACGTTTATTTATAGGGAGCCGTATCAATAATTGTTGTACCCATGTACTACTGAACTATTTGGATGACATTGTTATTATATGCAAGTATAGATTATCAGGTCCGTAACACAGGCGCTATGGAAATGGGTCCCCTTTTTTTTTTTTTTTTGGGGGTTTAATTTTACTAAGTAAATATTCCTTTATATTTTAACTTATTTTCACTTATTTCATGTGTTCTTGCTCTTATACACAAGAAATTACAAATACAGTTATATATATATATGATGCCACTCTATTCCTATTTTCCACGTGGAAAATAAGAATAGAGGGCGTCATATATAAACAGATCATAATAAATAAATGAACATAGTTTTAAATATCAAAGACTATTTACTTTAAAAAATCATCAAAAGACAAACAAAAGCAGATTCAGGAAAAGGGGTCAATTCCCAATATGCATTTGATCCTTAATGAAATAATTCATGTACTCCGTATTTATATGAAAGATGCACGATATTTGCCTTTGAGCTCTGTAACGCATGGATCAGTGACACTTCGAATAAAACTCACTCAAAAATTTATTATGATTGTTACCGATTATCGTTTATTAGTTTTTACTATTTACAAATTATTTTTCAATTATTATATAAAAGGTTGTTACATTCTTTGTGTTTTTGTTTTTGTTCCCATAAAGTTTGAATGCACAATTATTAGATAAATATTATTTATTGTCTTTATAATAATGCTAATAATGTTTCTAATGTGTAATATTATGATTATTTACTACAGGTGAAATACGAGGCATTTTTAAACATTTAAAAAAAAAATTAATCCTATTTTTCTTTACGCTAACACTAAGACCAGTGATTAGGGCATCCTAGCTAGGATAGTCCTAAAATAGATTCGATGTGCATGCTGAGACATGTCGTAAGTCGGTCCTTACATTATCCTAATGTATTCATAGGATAGGTCTAAGGACAGATCCTAGGACAGCTTCGATAAACAGGCCCCATGGTGTTCACATGTGATTTCCAATGACACAACTTACTACGAGAGACCAAATGACGTAGACATGACAGAAGTTATCAACCATAGGTCAACGTACGGACCGTAATTCAACAATGGCCAAAACTCATACACTATTCCGAAGTTCTCGGCTATTAATTGATGAATTCGCAGAAAAAAATGCAAGCCATGATATTAGTTTTCTATATATATATATATGTAGAGTTGTCACTGGTTCATACCTATGATTGCGTTGGATAAAAACCGAAATTTTTATACGTGTGCACGCAAAACAAATTTCTTGGTAGAGGGGTCTAAATACAGCACAAACAACATTTTCCAAAAGACCAAAAAGTGAAAAGTATATTTTAACAAAACGCATTTGACTTACAAGTCGAACAACTGATGTTCTTAAACACTGCTGACTGCCATTGGTGATTGCCAAATAAACGGATCACAAGATGTAACAAAATGGATCTTAAAAATTAATAATCTAATACCGAACAGAAAACAATAAACTTGCCGAAAAGATGGTATACCGCAAACAAAAGGTGCAAAAGTAGTACACCATATCCGGTTTCGACAATTAATGTCTCTTCAGTGATGTTAGGGATCGAAACAGTATTTGGAAGGCCATACAATTTACCTCAATTTAGGATAGACTCTTGTATTTTAAAGAGTCGAAATAGGATGAACGGATCATATAAACCCGAAGGAAAATACAATACAAGCCCAAACGAAAAATATAAACAAGTCTAAATTGAAAACGACGTTCAAACCTATGATTGCGTTGGATAAAACCGCAATTTTATACGTGTGCATGCAAAACAAATTTCTTGGTAGAGGGTCTAAATACAGCACAAAGAACATTTTCGAAAAGACCAAAAAGTAAAAATTATATTTTAACAAAATGCATTTGACTTACAAGTCGAACAACTGATGTTCTTAAACCCTGCTGACTGCCATTGGCGATTGCCAAATAAACGGATCACAAGATGTAACAAAATTGATCTTTAAAATTAATCATCAAATACCAAACAGAAAACAATAAACTTGCGGAAAAGATGGTATACCGCAAACAAAAGGTGCAAAAATTAGTACACCATATCTGGATTTCGACAATTAATGTCTCTTCAGTGATGTTAGGGATCGAAACAGTATTTGGAAGGCCATAAAATTGACCTCAATTTAGGATAGACTCTTGAATTTTAAAGAGTCGAAATAGGATTAACGGATCATATAAACCCGAAGGAAAATACAATACAAGCCCAAACGAAAAAATATAAACAAGTCTAAATTGAAAACGACGTTCAAACCTATGATTGCGTTGTATAAAACCGCAAGTTTTATACGTGTGCATGCAAAACAAATTTCTGGGTAGAGGGTCTAAATACAGCACAAACAAAATTTATCCAAAGACCAGAAAAGTGAAAAGTATATTTTAACAAAACGCATTTGACTTACAGGTCGAAAAACTGATGTTCTTAAACCCTGTTGACTGCCATTGGCGATTGCCAAATAAACGGATCACAAGATGTAACAAAATGGATCTTTAAAATTAATAATCTAATACCAAACAGAAAACAATAAACTTGCCGAAAAGATGGTATAACGCAAATGAAAGGTGCAAAATTAGTACACCATATCCGGATTTCGACTATTAATGTCTCTTAAGTGATGTTAGGGATCGAAACAGTATTTGGAAGGCCATAAATTTTACCTCAATTTAGGATAGACTCTTGAATTTTAAAGAGTCGAAATAGGATGAACGGATCATATAAACCCGAAGGAAAATACAGTACAAGCCCAAACGAAAAATATAAGCAAGTATAAATTGAAAACGACTTTCAAACCTATGATTGCGTTGGAAAAAACCGCAATTTTATACGTGTGCATGCAAAACAAATTTCTTGGTAGAGGGCCTAAATATAGCACAAACAACATTTTCCAAAAGAACAAAAAGTGAAAAGTATATTTTAACAAAACGCATTTGACTTACTGGTCGAACAACTGATGTTCTTAAACACTGCTGACTGCCATTGGCGATTGCCAAATAAACGGATCACAAGATGTAACAAAATGGATCTTTAAAATTAATAATCTAATACCAAACAGAAAACAATAAACTTGCCGAAAAGATGGTATACCGCAAACAAAAGGTGCAAAAGTAGTACACCATATCCGGATTTCGACAATTAATGTCTCTTCAGTGATGTTAGGGATCGAAACAGTATTTGGAAGGCCATACAATTTACCTCAATTTAGGATAGACTCTTGTATTTTAAAGAGTCGAAATAGGATGAACGGATCATATAAACCCGAAGGAAAATACAATACAAGCCCAAACGAAAAATATAAACAAGTCTAAATTGAAAACGACGTTCAAACCTATGATTGCGTTGGATAAAAACCGCAAGTTTTATACGTGTGCATGCAAAACAAATTTCTGGGTAGAGGGTCTAAATACAGCACAAACAACATTTATCCAAAGACCAGAAAAGTGAAAAGTATATTTTAACAAAACGCATTTGACTTACAGGTCGAACAACTGATGTTCTTAAACCCTGTTGACTGCCATTGGCGATTGCCAAATAAACGGATCACAAGATGTAACAAAATGGATCTTTAAAATTAATAATCTAATACCAAACAGAAAACAATAAACTTGCCGAAAAGATGGTATAACGCAAATGAAAGGTGCAAAATTAGTACACCATATCTGGATTTCTACTATTAATGTCTCTTAAGTGATGTTAGGGATCGAAACAGTATTTGGAAGGCCATAAATTTTACCTCAATTTAGGATAGACTCTTGAATTTTAAAGAGTCGAAATAGGATGAACGGATCATATAAACCCAAAGGAAAATACAATACAAGCCCAAACGAAAAATATAAACAAGTATAAATTGAAAACGACTTTCAAACCTATGATTGCGTTGGATAAAAACCGCAATTTTTATACGTGTGCATGCAAAACAAATTTCTTGGTAGAGGGTCTAAATACAGCACAAACAACATTTTCCAAAAGACCAAAAAAGTGAAAAAGTATATTTTAACAAAACGCATTTGACTTACAGGTCGAACAACTGATGTTCTTAAACCCTGCTGACTGCCATTGGCGATTGCCAAATAAACGGATCACAAGATGTAACAAAATGGATCTTTAAAAATTAATAATCTAATACCAAACAGAAAACAATAAACTTGCGGAAAAGATGGTATACCGCAAACAAAAGGTGCAAAAATTAGTACACCATATCTGGATTTCGACAATTAATGTCTCTTCAGTGATGTTAGGGATCGAAACAGTATTTGGAAGGCCATAAAATTTACCTCAATTTAGGATAGACTCTTGAATTTTAAAGAGTCGAAATAGGATGAACGGATCATATAAACCCGAAGGAAAATATAATACAAGCCCAAACGAAAAAATATAAACAAGTCTAAATTGAAAACGACGTTCAAACCTATGATTGCGTTGGATAAAAACCGCAATTTTTATACGTGTGCATGCAAAACAAATTTCTTGGTAGAGGGTCTAAATACAGCACAAACAACATTTTCCAAAAGACCAAAAAAGTGAAAAAGTATATTTTAACAAAACGCATTTGACTAACAGGTCGAACAACTGATGTTCTTAAACCCTGCTGACTGCCATTGGCGATTGCCAAATAAACGGATCACAAGATGTAACAAAATGGATCTTTAAAATTAATAATCTAATACCAAACAGAAAACAATAAACTTGCCGAAAAGATGGTATACCGCAAACAAAAGGTGCAAAATTAGTACACCATATCCGGATTTCGACAATTAATGTCTCTTCAGTGATGTTAGGGATCGAAACAGTATTTGGAAGGCCATACAATTTACCTCAATTTAGGATAGACTCTTGAATTTTAAAGAGTCGAAATAGGATGAACGGATCATATAAACCCGAAGGAAAATACAATACAAGCCCAAACGAAAAAATATAAACAAGTCTAAATTGAAAACGACTTTCAAACCTATGATTGCGTTGGATAAAACCGCAATTTTATACGTGTGCATGCAAAACAAATTTCTTGGTAGAGGGCCTAAATACAGCACAAACAACATTTTCCAAAAGACCAAAAAGTGAAAAGTATATTTTAACAAAACGCATTTGACTTACAGGTCGAACAACTGATGTTCTTAAACACTGCTGACTGCCATTGGCGATTGCCAAATAAACGGATCACAAGATGTAACAAAATGGATCTTTAAAATTAATAATCTAATACCAAACAGAAAACAATAAACTTGCCGAAAAGATGGTATACCGCAAACAAAAGGTGCAAAATTAGTACACCATATCCGGATTTCGACAATTAATGTCTCTTCAGTGATGTTAGGGATCGAAACAGTATTTGGAAGGCCATAAAATTTACCTCAATTTAGGATTGACTGTTGAATTTTAAAGAGTCAAAATAGGATGAACGGATCATATAAACCCGAAGGAAAATACAATACAAGCCCAAACGAAAAATATAAACAAGTCTAAATTGAAAACGACTTTCAAACCTATGATTGCGTTGGATAAAACCGCAATTTTATACGTGTGCATGCAAAACAAATTTCTTGGTAGTGGGGTCTAAATACAGCACAAACAACATTTTCCAAAGACCAGAAAAGTGAAAAGTATATTTTAACAAAACGCATTTGACTTACAGGTCGAACAACTGATGTTCTTAAACCCTGCTGACTGCCATTGGCGATTGCCAAATAAACGGATCACAAGATGTAACAAAATGGATCTTTAAAATTAATAATCTAATACCAAACAGAAAACAATAAACTTGCCGAAAAGATGGTATACCGCAAACGAAAGGTGCAAAATTAGTACACCATATCTGGATTTCGACAATTAATGTCTCTTCAGTGATGTTAGGGATCGAAACAGTATTTGGAAGGCCATAAAATTTACCTCAATTTAGGATAGACTCTTGAATTTTAAAGAGTCGAAATAGGATGAACGGATCATATAAACCCGAAGGAAAATACAATACAAGCCCAAACGAAAAATATAAACAAGTCTAAATTGAAAACGACTTTCAAACCTATGATTGCGTTGGATAAAAACCGCAATTTTATACGTGTGCATGCAAAACAAATTTCTTGGTAGAGGGTCTAAATACAGCACAAACAACATTTTCAAAAGACCAAAAAGTGAAAAGTATATTTTAACAAAACGCATTTGACTTACAGGTCGAACAACTGATGTTCTTAAACACTGCTGACTGCCATTGGCGATTGCCAAATAAACGGATCACAAGATGTAACAAAATGGATCTTTAAAATTAATAATCTAACACCAAACAGAAAACAATAAACTTGCGGAAAAGATGGTATACCGCAAACAAAAGGTGCAAAATTAGTACACCATATCTGGATTTCGACAATTAATGTCTCTTCAGTGATGTTAGGGATCGAAACAGTATTTGGAAGGCCATACAATTTACCTCAATTTAGGATAGACTCTTGTATTTTAAAGAGTCGAAATAGGATGAACGGATCATATAAACCCGAAGGAAAATACAATACAAGCCCAAACGAAAAAATTTAAACAAGTCTAAATTGAAAACGACGTTCAAACCTATGATTGCGTTGGATAAAAACCGCAATTTTATACATGTGCATGCAAAACAAATTTCTTGGTAGAGGGTCTAAATACAGCACAAACAACATTTTCGAAAAGACCAAAAAGTAAAATTATATTTTAACAAAATGCATTTGACTTACAAGTCGAACAACTGATGTTCTTAAACCCTGCTGACTGCCATTGGCGATTGCCAAATAAACGGATCACAAGATGTAACAAAATTGATCTTTAAAATTAATCATCAAATACCAAACAGAAAACAATAAACTTGCCGAAAAGATGGTATACCGCAAACAAAAGGTGCAAAAATTAGTACACCATATCTGGATTTCGACAATTAATGTCTCTTCAGTGATGTTAGGGATCGAAACAGTATTTGGAAGGCCATAAAATTTACCTCAATTTAGGATAGACTCTTGAATTTTAAAGAGTCGAAATAGGATGAACGGATCATATAAACCCGAAGGAAAATACAATACAAGCCCAAACGAAAAAATATAAACAAGTCTAAATTGAAAACGACTTTCAAACCTATGATTGCGTTGGATAAAAACCGCAATTTTTATACGTGTGCATGCAAAACAAATTTCTTGGTAGAGGGGTCTAAATACAGCACAAACAACATTTTCCAAAAGACCAAAAAAGTGAAAAGTATATTTTAACAAAACGCATTTGACTTACAGGTCGAACAACTGATGTTCTTAAACACTGCTGACTGCCATTGGTGATTGCCAAATAAACGGATCACAAGATGTAACAAAATGGATCTTTAAAAATTAATAATCTAATACCAAACAGAAAACAATAAACTTGCCGAAAAGATGGTATACCGCAAACGAAAGGTGCAAAAATTAGTACACCATATCTGGATTTCGACAATTAATGTCTCTTCAGTGATGTTAGGGATCGAAACAGTATTTGGAAGGCCATAAAATTTACCTCAAATAAGGATAGACTCTTGAATTTTAAAGAGTCGAAATAGGATGAACGGATCATATAAACTTGAAGGAAACTACAATACAAGCCCAAACGAAAAAATATAAACAAGTCTAAATTGAAAACGACATTCATACCTATGATTGCGTTGGATAAAAACCGCAATTTTTATACGTGTGCATGCAAAACAAATTTCTTGGTAGAGGGGTCTAAATACAGCACAAACAACATTTTCAGTGTTATCTTGGCAAAAAGTAGATCCCTTAGAGTGATACCTTTTCTGCAACTGTTTACATATATCTATCAAGAGAAAAATAAAATCTGTCTTCCGTCTCATTTTTTTTGTAAAATTGAGTCAAAAAGTTCGTGTAAAAAAGAAATGTTTGTAAACATTACAAAAATGTCTGGACCTATAAAAATACAGACAGTCAATCAAAAAATAGCCCATCAAACATGCAAAATTAATCTTGATGTTCTTATTAACCCACTTTGAAGGCTAAATTAGTCATCATCTGTCCAAAAATGAAATTTATTGCACAATAACTTTCATATTTAAAATATCCACAAAGGCCAAAATGCGAAGCTAAACTCCAAACTGTGTATTACTAACATAATAGTAAATATTTTTTTCAAACTCTCCCTTTTAATTAATTTTGTGTGTACCGCTTACTAAAAGAAGTGAAATGGCCTTTAATTTTTTTGAAAATTGGTCGAGTAGTAAATATTTTATGAAGGTTAGGAGTTGACACTGAATCGCGACAAAAAATGATTTAAAAAAAGGTGCCAAGTCAAACTGTAAAATCTCATTTCTACCTCACTTTTTGGTTAGATTTCAAAAACTATACCTCTTGTTTATGCTTTTATAATCTCAATAAGATCCCTGAAGATGCAAAATTGTACAAAATTTACCAATTTAAAGAACAAAAATGTTAAATTTTATGTTTATTGCATATAAAAGTCTTGATTAAGAAATTTGGTAATTGGGAATCAATTTCTAACTGCAGAAATAACTATACTTTAATTTATACCAACATATAACATGAAACCTTGATAAAAATAATAAAGTGATGTATACGCAAGGAAAAAATACAAAGCTTTCAACAATTAGGCTACGACATAGAGTTTGGAACACCAAAACTGTCTTATTATGCCCATTTTCATTATATGATGTGTTTTTACCTTTATATGATGTGCACTTGTCATTATATGATGTGCAAACAACTGTATATCATGTGCAAACATACTTATATGATGTGCATATATACCTATATGATGTGCAAACATCCTTAAATGATGTGCAAATATACTTATATGATGTGCAAACATACTTATATGATGTGCAAACATACTTATATGAAGTGCAAATATCTTTATATGATGTGCAAATAGACTTATATGATGTGCACATATAATTATATGATGTGCAAATGCACTTATATGATGTGCAAACATCTTATATGATATGCAAGTATACTTATATGATGTGCAAATGTACTTATATGATGTGCAAAGATCCTTATATGATGTGCAAATATACTTATATGATGTGAAATATCCTTATATGATATGCATTTTCCCTTATATTATGTTCAAACATCTTTATATGATGTGGTTATGTCATTATGCTATGTGCTTGTAAAATTATATTATGTGGTTCGATTTACTTCGTTATATGATGTCAAAACGTCCTGATATGATGTGCTTTCATTGTTGTTATGGTCAATGAACATGATTACGATTAGAACGATTACTGTCTACGTCATAACTAATTCCGGTCTGCTTATCCGGAATTATTATAAACCCGGTTCAAATTTGAAGCTATCGTTTGGAAAAAGGTTGAGGTTTCAAAAGAGATAAACATCGGCACGTTAGTACCTCCTTTTAAAGATGAAAAACACACATCTGATATTGTTGGAAAATTGTCCAAATATGAATTGCAAAGTTTAGGTTTAATCGGTGGGTACAATGATAAACATACTATTATAGTTATTAAATTATGGGTCCTCGACTTTGTGCTTAGCACATGGAGTTCAAGTATTTTATAAAACAGAGGATATTCTGCATTTTTTTTTTTTTTTTTTTTTTTGAACGCCAGTTAACTATTTCTGGTGTAGCAGCTCCAGCCTCGTATCAGCTTCCGAATGTGCATTTTATAGAAGAAATGAGACAGTGAAATTTAACAAAAATCAACTTCGGAGGAAGATTTAAATCAATTAATGCAGGAGCTAGTTGAAGATTTTCCCTGATGCGGGGAAATATGATAAATCATCTTTTATTGCAAAAGACACCAATTAAATTACAGTCGTTTTAAAAGGATTTCATAACAATACATGTAGCTATAAAATTATCTACTCATGTATAATTATACCGGTATGGGTGATTGATTGATTGATTGATAAATTGGTTAATTGATTGGTGTTTAACGCCACTTTCAACGGAATCGTCATATTTCGTGGCGGTCAGTTTATATTGATGGAGGTAGCCGTAGTGCCCGGAGAGAACCACCAACCTTCGGTAGGAAAACTGACAATTTTACTCAATTAAAATTGGAGTTGAGCTTACCTGCTAAGTGTGGGATTCGAATTTACAACCTAAGTGTTGATAGGCTAGTGATACAGTAGCTCGTTTACTTTGACCACACGGTCACCGAGGACCCCGGTATGAATAAAAGGAGACACGGTATGAACTTCAATTCGGTGCATTACATTTGCACACAGCCTTTTTATATGTTTTGTGCATGTATTTTACAGCTTCACCTAGACAGTATCCCGCAATATAAAAGTTTTTGATGGAATCCGCTCATATACACACCTCTAGACTAAAGGTATCGAACTGTAAACAGGGCTAAGGTACCAACCATTCATTTTCTTTTTTTTTTTTTTTTTGAGAGGAATGAGGGGGGGGGCATGTTTTTTTTTTAAATGTTTGATTCTAAATTTCTTAAAAAAAGACCGTATTAAAAGAAGCGAACAATTAGTTTGTTTCCATTGAAAAAACGAGGGAAAAAAATAAAACAATAATGAAATTAGAAAAGTAATTATGTTATTGAAAAGAAAGTTTATTTTTATTAAAGTCGCAAAATATGTTTGTCCTGAGCCCAAGAAAATACACATGCTCCCACCCACAGAAGATGAATAGTCGGTACCGAATCAATCTAATTAAGATACAGATCATGTGTCTAAGCTTTGGTTACAAGGACCTGACACCACACTTTACTTTCTGTTCTGGTAATTATTACAGCAGCCAATGCAATTTCAGCCTTTAAATGTGTGAAGGTGTGTATCAATCCGACGAAACCAGAGAATCACAAATGGTCTTTAAAACAGAAAATAGAATGGATTGTTTTCAGATCCTTGCAAGCAAAGCTTGGACGATTCGTGTCAAGATGAACATAACAAACAAAAATCGTTGTTTACTGAGGCCATACAGAAAGTAATAATATTTCAATAAAAAAGAGATTTTTGTCATGAACTGTATTCCTGTCTAAATTGTTGGATAGAGTTCAACCAGTGTTGAATATGCACAAAGACCAAGGTGAGCGACACAGGCTCTTTAGAGCCAATAGTTGTCATACAGGCCTGTAAGGCCATGTTAAATATTTTCGTCATTAAGCATACGTCGTTCGTAAACTTTCACATTTTCACCTTCTTCTCTGAAATCACTCAGCGAATTTTAATAAATATTTGTAAGAATAATGTATTGAATTTTCTACACCAAAGACCTTCATTTAGTTCCAATTGGTAAAAATAATACCACCAGAGTCAATCTTTGAATTTGACAGGTCAATTTTTAAAAATCATCTTCACTGAAACTGCAAAGCTATATGTTTGGAAACTCTATAAGATTAATCATGAGAGATCTCTTTCAACGGTTACCATTTACTATTGAAAGTTTGCCGATTCTGGCCACAATGGCACATAGTTTCCATTGAAAAACAACGGGAAATGTATTATTCAACCCCTTTTTTCATTAAAAACTTGGGCAAATTGTCAAGATCAACTGTAAACCATTTATTTTCGCGGATAATTTATTTCGCGTTGAGCCCATTCTAGTCCACTACTCGACGATTTAATTTCGCGATTTTTAAACTATTTGATGTATTTCAATAAGGATAAATCATATTTTTACAAATTCGCGGCGATTACATTTCGCGCTATTTTTTCACTCGCGAAAGTCGCGAAAATAAATCGCTGGCGAAAAATAGTTGGTTTGCAGTATATATAGATATTAGAAGATGTGGTATGAGTGCCAATGAGACAACTCTCCATCCAAGTCCCAATTTGTAAAAGTAAACCATTATAGTTCAAAGTACGGCCTTCAACACGGAGCTTTTGCTAACACCGAACAGCAAGCTATAAAGGTTCTCAAAAATGGCAAGTGTAAAACCATTCAAATAGGAAAACCAACGGTCTAATCTATATATAAAAAAACAGGAACATGAACCACATCAACAAACGACAACCACTGAACATCAGTTTCCTGACATGGGACAGGTGCAAACAAATGCATCGGGTTTAAACATTTTAATAGGCGCCAACCTTCACCCTACCCGAAACAATAGTGTAACATCACAACATAGAAAGACACACTATAAAATATAAATTGAAATGTCTTAACTCAGTCAAAAGACATATTAACAAAAACAAGTGAAAATACACTGAACGAATAAATTCGATCTATGACACAATGTAAATACAAAATTAATAAAACAAGGGGGTTAGATGTAAAACAATATCAGAAAGACAACCATAACCTTGGACAAAAGATATACCTACATGTACTTTCTAGTTCCACCAAATTTATTCCGGCGATGAATCATTGTTGGAGTAATTGGCTTTAAATAATATTTTTTTGGTAGAAACTGTAAACAGTTGAAATGGTGAGCAATACACGATCTAGAGCACTGACCAAATAGTTAGCCCTACCTTTTCATATAGATTTTAGATAAAGACTCGAGTATCTTATTCTAGATTTTAACACATTTGTTTAGTTAAAAATAATGTTTTGTAAAATGGGCATTTCTCAATTTTTTTTTCAAGTCCCCATTTTGAAGACGGAAAATAAATTCAAGATCCCTCTTCCCATAGACATAAACATTTACCCCCACACACACACACACACATATCAAGTATAAAATATTGCGTCAGTAGTAAATCTAGAACTTCAAGAATGGAAGTTGTTTGCGACTTCAAGAGATTGAATGACACAGAAGTTTAAAACTATAGATCACCGTATGGCCTTCAACAATGAGCAAAGCCCATACCGCATAGTCAGCTATAAAAGGCCCCGAAATGACAAATGTAAAACAATAAAACAATATGGTCTCATTGATATTTACCACACCTTCGTTCAATTTTAGCTTCAGATGAAGAATATTCAGCGGGAAGAACATATTGAAATTTAGGATTTAGTTCTGAATAATTGAGGCGAGCGGAGCGAGGCGCAAAAAAATGATGTCATTCGAGTCAAAACTATTTTTGTTACTGTAGGGGGGAGTGTAGGGTGTGGATCGAACCCTGAACAGTTGGGGCAAGTATGGACACACCATTCAAGCTTGATACAGCTCTGAATTTAGATAATCATTAAATATTTGACACAGCATAGATTTTCGACAAAGAATGAATGTGGTATAAGATCTTAAAAAAATTAAATTGAACATGTACCTATAATATGGTCCAATATCCCAAATATAAATATATGGTTAGATTCAGCATATCAAAGAACCCTAGAATTCAATTTTAGTTGAATCAAACAAAGTTTAATTTGGACCCTTTGGACCTTAATGTGAACAAATTTGAAAACAGGGCCCAAAATAAAAAATCTAAATACACGGCTAGATTCGGTATATCAAAGAACCACAATAATTCATTTTTTTTTTTAAATTAATTTTAGACCCTTTGGACCTCAATTTCGGACCAAAATCATAAATCTAATTGAACGCTTAAATTCAGCATATTAAAATATCCCAAGAATGCAAGACTTTGAATTGAACCCCATTGGAATTGGTCAAGAAATAAGCAATTTATACAGTTTTAGAAACGTATTGTTGTTGGCCCCTAATTCCTTAACGGTTAGGAACATAACCCCCAAAATGAATCCCAACTTTCCTTTTTTAGTATGGAACCTTGTGGTACAATTTCATATAGATCCATACACTAATACACAAGTGATTTTCAAGAAAACAAGAAAAATACTTCTTGTTGGTCCCTAATTCCTAAACAGTTACGACAAAAAAACAAAAAAAACAAAAAAACAAAAAAACAAACAAAAATCAATCCCAACCTTTCTTTTGTAGTATTGAACCTTGTGGTACAATTTGATAGATATCCATACACTTATATTCAAGTTATGTTCTGGAAACCAAACGTCTTCGGACGACTACGACATCGCTATTTCATTATACGGCTGCAAATTTATAAATATAAATAAAATGAATACCACCTTTCCATTCCAAAATTCAAGGTTCCCATCCCCTCTTTTTGGGGTTATAATTGACTTCTCCCTCGCAGGAGTTATAACCCTCCCAGTGTCCGATTTTTACATCTTTCTTTACTAGTATCTTGAGAAAAGAAATACACACAGAGAAAATTTACAGATAAAATGATCAACAAGGCAAAATTTACAAACAGTGAACATACATTTGTATTTGAAATGTGTGTATCAACTTCTTACAGAAGAAACTGCCTTCAAATAGGAAAGACATTTTCAATGGAAACAAACTATTTTATTTACTTCCCTTCTGAAAAAAATAATATCTTATTTCAAGAAATCTGGAATCACACATTTACAAAAAATGCCTCCCCCCCCCCCCCTAAAAAAATGATTGGCCGGTACCTTGACCCTGTTTTAAGTTCATGAGTCTGGAGGTGTATATATGAACGGCATCCAACGAAACCTTTTATGTTGCGGGTTACTGTCTAGTTGAAGCTAGAAAATACATGCACGCAAAGGTAATAAAAAGCTGTGCTCACATGTCCAGCACCTAGTTCATCCCATATCTCCTTTCATATATACCCGGGGTCATCGGTGGCTGAATAGTCTAAGTAGTATAACTACTGTATCACTAGCCTGTCAACACTAAGGGTGTGAGTTCGAATTACGCACGTGGCAGGTAAGCTCGACTCCAATCCTAATTGACTAGGATTGTCAGTTTTACTACCGATGGTCGGTGGTTTTCTCTCTGGACACTACGGCTTCCTTCACCAATATGAAGTGACCGCCATTTAATAGCATGATGGTGCAGAAAGTGGCGTGAAACACCAATTAATTAATCAATCATCAATATCGGTATACGCTTGCATAAGTAGATAATTTTATAGCTATTGTAATGAAATACTTTTAAAAATGACTGTGATTTAATTGGTGTAGGAAAAGAATTAAGATAAAGCAGCAATTCACAAAGAGGGAATACATATACCGGTAAAGCTGTCTTTTGCAATAAAAGTTGTTTTATCATATTTTCGCCGCAGCATGGAAATTCTTCAACTAGCTCCTGTTTTAAAGGATCTAAATCTTCCTCCGAAGTGTTTGAAACGTTGCTTTATTTATTAAATTGCACTGTCTCATTTTTTTTTTTCTATAAAATGCACTTTCGGAATCTGATACGAGGCTGGAGCTGCTAGATCAGAAACAGGAAACAGGCATTTAAAAAAAAAAAAAAAAAAAAAAAATGCAGAATATCCTCTGATTTATCAAATATTTCAACCCCGGTGCTAAGTACACAGTCAAGGATCCATAATTTAATAACTTTAACCGTATGTTCATTATTGTAGACCCATCGATTAAACCTAAGCTTTGCAATTTATAGTTTGACAAGATTCCAACATTATCAGATGTTTTTTTTTTTTATCTTTAAAACGAGGTACCAACGTGCCATGCAATGTTTATCTCTTTAAATCTAAACCATTTTCCAAACGATAGCTTCAGATTTGAGCCGGGTTTATAATAATTCCAGATAAGCAGATCGGAATCAATTATTACGTGGACAGTAATCGTTCTTATTGTAATCATGTTCATTGACCAACGATGAAGCACATCATATAAGGACGTTTTGACATCATATAATGAAGTAAACCGAACCACATTATATAATTTTACAAGCACATACTATAATGACACAACCAAATCATATAAAAATGATTGCACATAATATAAGGAACATGCACATCATATAAGTATATTTGCATCATATAAGGATCTTTCATTATATAGTATAGCACATCATATAAGTATGCACATCATATAAGGATGTTTCCACGTCATAAAAGTATATTATCACATCATATAAGGGTGTTTGCACATCATATAAGTATATTTGCACATCATATAAGGATCTTTGCACATTATATAAGTATATTTGCACATCATATAAGTATGTTTGCACATCATATAAGGATGTGTGCACGTCATAAAAGTATATTATCACATCTTATAAGGGTGTTTGCACATCATATAAGTATATTTGCACACCATATATGTAGTTTGCACTTCATATAAAGTTGTTTGCACTTCATATAAAGTTGTTTGCACATCATATAGGTATATTTGCACATCATATAAGTATGTTTGCACATCATATAGAGTTGTTTGCACATCATATAATGAAAATGAGCATAATAAGACAGTTTTATGTTCCATAATACAGCGCAAACATTCATTAGCAATGGTTAAATAGAGGCAACAGTAGTATACCGCTGTTCAAAACTCATAAATCGATACAGATAAAAACAAATCCGGGTTACAAACTAAAACTGAGGGAAACGCATCAAATATAAGAGGAGAACAACGACACAACAAAAACACAACATTAAAATGTAACACACACACAGAAACGATCTGTAATATAACAATGGCCATTTTCCTGACTTGGTACAGGACATTTTAAGAAAAATTATTACCGTTAGATATTAGATCCATACAATCAACTCCAAATTTCAAAAACACAATCCGGCGAAATGATATTTCATTTTTTGGTACCTAAATATTATTTCATTGGAAACAGGATGGAAAATATACTGCATACAAAATTACGACATAGATGTAGTCCTTTAAAAGCTGATTTATACAGAGTTAATTTAGTAAATGACCAAAGTTGTGAATGTGGGTGTCCATAAGAAGATTCGATTCATTTTTTCTTAGAATGTCCACTCTACAGAAATTTTAGAAATCAGCTCTTTGAATCCATTCAACACTTAGCTGCTATCTCCATAGAACATATTTTGTTTGGAACAGACGAAATTACTGTTGAACAAAACACAATCCTTTTCAGAAATGTACATAGTTATATACCACATACAAAAATATTCTTTGATTAATATTGCAGTATCTTAAAGTGTACTCGTATCCAACTGTTCCTGTTTAAACATAATATATTTATTGTATATATTTTTCATATTGTACTGACTTATATAATTGCTGTCATCTTGAAATTTTGTATATTGTACTTATTTGGAGAGGATTATCTTAAGTTGTTATAACTTGTATCCAATCCTATTGTATATTTAGACAATAAAATATGTTTAAACTAAACTAAAAAAAAATGGTGGGTTGAACCTGGTTTTGTGGCATGCCAAACCTCCCGCTTTTATGGCAATGATAAATATAACATTAAAATGACAACATTACATGACAGGATTACAATACAAATAAATGGGAGAACATATAGGACAAAGAAACACACGAATAATAGCTAACAAAAGGTACTAGGTTTAAAATGTAATACGCCAGACATGCGTCTCGTCCACACAAGACTAACCAGTAACGCTCAGATGAAAAAAGTTTGAAAGCCAAAACAAGTAAAAAGCTGAAGAGCACCGAGGACCAAAACTTCCAAAAAGTTGCGCCTAACACGGCCAGGGTTTTCTGCCTGGGACAAGAACATCCTTATTATTTAGAATAATTTATCATTTTGCAAACAGTAAAGTTTATAAAATGACTATATAATAGATATACATGATAAAACCGAAGTGGGGTGTCCGTAAAATTTACGGAGTGTCATTTTTAATCTGTCCTCCTCATAACTTTGTTAGAGCAGTTTCTGCGTAAGGAGCACACTCCTGTATATGAAGTCCGTATAGTGTAAACAAGCACAAGAATAACGTATCAACTGAGATATGTAAACACCATACGAAGGGGCAGAGGGTATGTTACTGCTGAGAAATGGGAAATTGATAATTGGGAAGTTGAAATCGTCCCGTTTATCATAGATTTTCGTGTAAAGTCGTCCATCTGTGTCAATATTGCGGAAAAGATCAAGGTATGAAGCAGTCCTTCTAGTATCAGTAGTATCCTTAATTTCAAGTTCACTGGGACATATGAGATGTAAGTATTGGCTGAAATATGGGTTATTCGTTGATAGAACATCAATAATATATCGAAAAGTGAAATTAAAGAATTTTGCAATGTGCTTTTTCTTTTTGTCTTTTAGAAGGTTCTGAATGAATTCCGCTTCATACGAGTACAAAAACAAATCGGCCAGTAGGGGTGCACAATTAGTTCCCATTGGAATACCTACTGTCTGTTGAAATATAAATCCTCCAAACTCAACAAATATATTGCCGATCAAAAAGTCCAGCATTTTGATAATATCATCTTCAGTATATTGTCTGGTAGATTCAGTGTGGTTTTTCACAAAATATGAATTATTGTTACCCAAAACAAGAAATTTGTATCTACGATTCCCATTTTTATAGAAAAAGCTCTGTTTAATGAGATGGTGAAGTCGATCTTTCAACTGAGCATGGGGAATAGTAGTGTAAAGCGTAGAAAAATCAAGAGTCTTTATGTTGCTGCAAAATTGCAAAGATTGTGATCGAAGATTAAGCAGTAGATCTTTCGAATTTTTGAGAATCCACATCTGGTTAACACCACTGGTAGAATATATCTCATCACAATATTTTTGAAGCCCATCTTTAACTGTAGAAAGAATAGTAGTCAGTACTTTAGAAAGATGTTTAGTCGAACATTTTGATGACCCAGCTATGCATCGTTCTTTATATGGAGTTTTGTAAAGTTTTGGTATCCAGTATAATGATGGTAAATTTTCTTCGTTTTCTTTGATGTTGATACCAAAAGAAAGAAGGACAGATTTGTGATTTTGTAAAATTTCGTCCTTGGTAAATGATGTTAAAGAATATGTAGGGTTACCAGTAGTTCTATTTATTCCAAGCTCTGTTGTGAGACATTGCAAATAATGGTTTTTACATATGAAGACAATATTATTGGAGGCTTTATCTGCTGGAACAACGACATATTTGTCATGCAAAAAGGATAAAGCATCCACAACATCCGGATTTTTGAAAGGGTTACATGTAGTAACTCTTGTGCTCATATTGCATCGTAGTTTTTGAATGCGCTTCTGAATGCATGATGGAATAGCTTTGATCCATTCAGACAAAGTATCCAGTTCTGGTTCGTCTGGTTCGCGCTTTACCCATTTTCTTGCATAGTCCTCAACTGCATCCATCAGCAACTTGAAATTCTTTTTCCAGTTGATGGGCTGGGGAATTCTAT
Source organism: Mytilus coruscus (assembly GCA_017311375.1). Taxonomy (NCBI): domain Eukaryota; kingdom Metazoa; phylum Mollusca; class Bivalvia; order Mytilida; family Mytilidae; genus Mytilus; species Mytilus coruscus. Next base: position 47,955,423 of record CM029606.1, on the reverse strand, counting down.
ATTTTGGTCCCTTGGCTAACAACTCTCTTAGTTGTTCATTGGTAACGATGCCAAGGTCACCAGTAATAACATGACCAGCTGGACTATACTTGTATTGTGACGATGCACATGAGCAATCCGGAGGCTTGGATTTCACATCTTTAAGTTAAAGGCCTCCAAAATTCTCTTGTGGTTGAACATCTCGGATGCAATAGACTTGGTGTAAGTATAAGAAATAACAGGTGTAGCTTTATTTTTGAAGTAATCAGGTATAGTTTTTTGTACAGATTTCTGATGGAAAATATTGCTAATATTTACACCATCTGAACCTTTATTGGCGAATTCTACCTTAAAAAATTACGTTTTTCCTCATTTTTGGATGTAGTCGATACGGGTTGGAATAGTCTATGGTTAGCAATGTCCATGACTACTGCAACTAATCTATACAAAACAGAACGAGAATCAGTAACGGAAGTATTTTGGGCCTCTTGAAATAGTAAAACAAGTTTTGACAATGGAATGGAGTATAATTTAGGTCTGATATGATGAATTCCTAAAGGTTTTTGAACAGACGTTAACAGACTATCAATTGTCACGGTGTGCACAGCAGGTGGTATATATTTTCTGTGACCATGACTTCTATTTCGTCGAGCAGAAGTATTAAATAATTGTAATGTATTGACAGTACTACACTTGGGACTAGACAAAATACCTACACCATCAATTTTGTCATTGCATCCATAGGGAATGGCTGTTCCCAACTCTCTTATCCAAAAGTCTTCTCTTTGTAAACGATATGGTGTACTCAATATGGGGTCATTTGTTGAATGATATATTTTCTCTATAATCCGGACTTTCATTGAAACAATAGAATGGTCAGGCTGATTGAAATGTTTATTGAGAAATTTGTTGTTATTAGGATCATTTACATTAGACCGATGCTCATTCATTCTAAAATTGAGTCTTTGTCGAGTTTCCCCGACGTAGATCAATCCACAATGAGTACATTCAATACCGTACACAATATTGGAAGCAGTGCAATTCAGATCCTCATGACTGTGTGTATTGTAACTTTTGGTGGTTAAATTACTTTGAAAGTGGGTACCAGATATTAGTATATCACAGGTTATACAATTGTTACGGTTACATTTGGAAATAGAGCAATATTGGTGGTTGTCATTGAAATCTAAAATATCTGAAAGTTGAACAGTACATGGCCAAATATAAACAAACTTGTCTGAATTTTTATAGTACAATGAGGATTCAGAAGACTGCACATGTGTCATTTTCATTACATCATTTAAGATGATCCTGGGGACACCTGATAAAATTGGTGTTGTGGGTCCTTGACAACATCCGATTTACACCTTTTTATCCTGGGAGGCGTGTCATCCAGTATAATACTATTTATTCTACTAGTTTTCATGCTGTAAGGCTACCGGACTGTTAGAATCCTCGGGGACAGATTGTCAACAAGCAGAGATTCCAGTCCGGTGGTGATGAATAAAGGCAACAGTAGTATACCGCTGTTCGAAACTCATAAATCGATAGAGATAAAAACAAATCCGGGTTACAAACTAAAACTGAGGGAAACGCATCAAATATAAGAGGAGAACAACGACACAACAAAAACACAACATTAAAATGTAACACACACACAGAAACGAACTATAATATAGCAATGGCCATTTTCCTGACTTGGTACAGGACATTTTAAGAAAAAAATGGTGGGTTGAACCTGGTTTTGTGGCATGCAAAACTTCCTGCTTTTATGGCAATGTTATATATAACATTAAAATGACAACATTACATGACAGGATTACAATACAAATAAAAGGGAGAACATATAGGACAAAGAAACACACGAATAATAGCTAACAAAAGGTACTAGGTTTAAAATGTAATACGCCAGACGTGCGTCTCGTCCACACAAGACTAACCAGTGACGCTCAGATGAAAAAAGTTTGAAAGCCAAAACAAGTACAAAGCTGAAGAGCACCAAGGACCAAAACTTCCAAAAAGTTGCGCCTAACACGGCCAGGGTTTTCTGCCTGGGACAAGAACATCCTTATTATTTAGAATAATTTATAATTTTGCAAACAGTAAATTTTATAAAATGACTATATAATAGATGTACATGATAAAACCGAAGTGGGGACTAACTACAGAATAAAACGGATACATTACATAAAACAACTTAATCCAACACATAAAAATACACAGCCGAGTTAGCCAAAGCCTCAACGCACAAAGTGACGTCACATTTGAAATTCTGAAAAACACACAAAGTGACGTCACATTTGAATTTGTAAAATATTTCCCAAAAAAGATAGGATTAGGATTGATTCAAGATTAGATTTGTAAAACTGACATTACATTTATTAATAACAATGAAAATTACAATACTTATTAATACAATGTATCAAATTGTGGTAGTAATTAGATAATTAATTGTATTATCTAGCTATGTCGGTGTTTCTTCTGAATCAAACTGTAAACCAAATATTAGCTTTTGTCAAATGTCTAGTTTTGATTGCTAAGGACTGTATACAATAAAATTGAGCTGTATTGTCATTCTAAAACACTTTTTACCTTCGGAAATTTATTAGAAATCCAAATATCAATAGATTTGTGGTATGACAAGTCTTAAATCATGCAATTCTCAGCCTTGTAAGTATGCCATAAGGTAGCAATATACAGTTAGGAAAACACTTTAAAAATAAAAGGATGGTACAGATACAATTGTGTGGTTGTGGATTTCCGAAATTTGTTTTCTGAAGCATGTGGCATGACATTATTATGGTGAAACGGGGAAATCGAACAAAGGTTATTTGTGGTTATGTTCGATTATTATTTTTTTAATTTTCGATATATGACAATAGCGCAAAAAATTATCAAATATTCTGTAGCTAACTTTTCTGGGTTATGCTCAAACGTGCAGCTGAAATACAATTAATCGGCATATGTATCAAATTGGTACACTGATGTGACTAGGTGTTATGACTAAAGATATTCAAAATAAAGTACACGTGCTTTAACATTGAAGGGTAAATACATAAATAGATGAAAAACATAAACGAGATAAATAAATAAATAAATAAATAAATAAATAAATAAATAAATAAATAAATAAATAAATAAATAAATAAATAAATAAATAAATTGATGCGACATTTGATCACAGGATCAACTTCTCGTATTCGTGGCAAGTACTAGAGGACGGACGACACTCTACACACGGCACGCAGATTTGTCTTATATTATCGATCGGTCGCAGTGAGAGTGTGTTATTTGTTACAAGCACGTCATGGTGTGAACCACAGAGGCGGTTATATTTTGCACCGGTCACGCTCAAATGAAAAACGTTAAAACATGGATGTTTCAATAATAGAAAAAAAAATGACTGCAGCTGTAAAAAGTTTATTTTTTTTTATTTATTTTTAATTGTGTGGCTCGTTAAGGACCATTTATGTAACCTGCATTCTCATCCTTCATTCTTACGTACATTTAGATTTCGACAGAAGTCAAACTATATATATGAATAAAAGGAGTTTCCGTTTTTACGTCAATGATACAGCAAGCCAATCACAAAAAAAAAATAAAAAACAACCAAAAGACATCCACAGGGGCAACTATGGATTTTTCGGCTCGCAGTAAAAACTTTGATTATAAGTATAAACTACAGTTATTTTAAGATACAAGGAAAAATAATTCGAAATATTAAAAAATCTAAAACACAAAGAGAGTACAGAGAAAAGAACAAATTAGTCAATGCATCAAGCTCCTTTTGTGTTACAATACAATTATAAGTCGCCAATTACCGCATGATCTAAGATAACTATACCACGTCAAAAGTGTTCTCGTTTATTTCATGCCATAGTAGAGTGGAATAACTTAATTTCATTTGACGTTTAAAGCGGCAGGATTGTTCATGCAGATTTTGAAACTTATGACAAACCATATAGCAACATAAAATATTCCTTAAAGATGAATTTAAACAGAAATCACAGTTTATTAGTGTGTGTGTACCGGAAACGAAGATAACAACCTGTCTTGGAAGTTATATGAAATACAAAATTATGTATTAGATTCACATTGAGGGCGTTAGCCGAATGAGTGCATCTAATTTACACCAAGATATTATTGTCAATGCAAAATGATAAAATGCAGTGATTTAGGAGGGGGTCTTTCAGCGATTTGACCATATGAAAAGAAATGCATGATAAATGCAGGGTATACAATTTCATCTATCGACATTTTAGTGTAAATAAAGATACAATTTTGCTAGATAAATAGAATACTAAAACACATTTCTGAAAATAATTCAATCTAAAATAATTGAAAATTATCATCTGGGTATTTCTTTAACATGATACCCCAGAGCCGAATAATATATGTATGCATTACATGCATGCACTCTTTGGATTAACGTATCAATAAGTGCAGAGACATATATACACATGTGTATATATGTCTCTGATTAGGGGATAGGACAGAAAGTCACAATAAAGAATTAAAGGACAAAACGTCAAAATATGGTATTTGCGATATTTTTGTTTTTGTTTTTTTGTTTTTTTTTTTAAAGATTAAAAAAAAACACCAAAAACTTTTACATATTGAATACATTTGAGGTAAACACCGAGAGCTGCAAATTTACCAGCATACAGTTTTGATAGAAAAACATGCTATCAATGAGATTTCAGAATTGAATAGCTCCATGACCAAGAAATATACATGTACATTCTTTTTATAGTTCAAATTAATTTAACCTCTATTTAACTATGCGAAGGAACATTTGCCTAAATTGTGAAATGAATTGATTTAAAACGACTGAAACATATTAATTTTTGTCCTGTCAATTTTATTACTTTTAAATCTAAGCATAGAATATGGACTGTATATAAAACAAGTATACCGCTGTAATAAAAGTACTAGACTATGTATACATGGAAAAATATGCTACTTCCTACAGAATTTTGGTGTTTTAGTTAAACATGTCATTTATTTTTATTTTTTTATTTTAAATACTACTCACATTGCGGTTTTGTGATATATTCGTGTAGTTTTAACAATGTCGTCTGTAGTGTTTAGAAAGAAGCTATTATAAAATATGTTAGAAAATTATACTACACAACCGGAGTTTTTATACCATGACAGCTCTACATATAATGTAATTGTAAAATAGCCATGTAATTGCCACGTTTTTTTTTTTGATATTTTATGGATCATTGCTTGTATTACCTGTTGATTATTGACACGTGCCATCGAACTCAAAATATATATAATAACAAATAACGCCAATATTACTACTAGAGGAAGAAAAAGATGAAGTAGAATTATTTATTATAGTGCAACCTGATTAAACAAATAAATACATATTTTATAATACAAAATAATCAGCCTGTCAAATGATTGATGTTATAAGATACATACTCGGTACTGAACTTAAAATTATATCGTTTTAATGAAAAAATCAAAGAGGGTCTGGAGGAGGGGGAGGGGGGTCTTTTATTTCTGTATTCTTTATTTTTTAGGCCATTTTTCTCTATTCTTTAAACTTTTTGTCCATTATTCTTAATTCTTTATATTCAAGCACCTTATTATTCTCTATTCTTTATTTTTTATTTTGGTCCATTTTTCTCCATTCTTTATATTTTTTTGCACACCATTCTCTATTCTGTTAACCCCAATCCACAACCTCCTCTATCCAATTGTATGTTATTTATAGTTTTAACACTACCCCGTCACGGACTTAGTGCAGTTTCAGAAGATCAGTGCACTCAGAGACATGTCTCTGGTGCCATGCTCCGGCCTTTTTGTTCAGATGCACCACTCTACGAGGTAAAAGCTGAAGCATAGACAATTGTCCAAGTTAAAAAAAGATAACTCGCATGTCAATGCTTATTAAAACAATTGCCATACATATTTTATTCAGGATAAGGACTAAATATTTTACCGGATTAACGCCATTTAGGATTTAAATGTATAACACAAATATTTTCTGATTAACGATTGCACAGTACACAGATTTCTCACATCAACACACTATACGTTTATTGTAAATCTGTTATAAACGGTAGCTTTCACAACCCTTAGTTTAAATACATGTATAAATTCTTTGTCATAAAATGCAGGCGTCAACAAATTATTTCTGAAATTAAAAAAAAAAAAAAATGCAATATACAATAATAAGTAGACAAATACATAAATTAACATGAATTAGAAAATGAAACCAGAAACTTTTATAGACGAATAATTTATTTCCTCGGCAAAAGAAATAAACAAAACGTTTAGATATATGAATTCCTAGTCTCTTAGAAAAGCCAATAGAAATAAAAAATTAACCAATGATTTTATGTTTAATCATTTAAAAGTTTTTAATTCTGGTATTTCTATTATGCATTGTTTGTAATTAAAATGTATCATCAACATAAAGGGGTGTAATTCCTAGTATCATACTGACACACATAACGGATCTTAACCCGATTAGAAAATTTTGTACGTTACTTTTTATGTTTTGTTCTGAATAAGTTCAAAACCGTCTGAACAGATCTCAATCGAATGCTAGAGCTTCCGTCTAATTTATCTTGACATGACTGAACGGACTGAATTTGATATATCGGAACAGCGTCTGAAAGTCTGAAAAAGTCTTAACGTTTTTCCCTTGTGGTAAATTCAGTCGATTAAGACTTGGTCAGACCAAAATGACCGTTTCAGACTTTAATCTTGCTACTAGTGCATATTAAACACTTGTTTTCTTGAGTAAGCATTTATTATTGCTATTTTGACCATTGCGTTCAACCAAAAACGAGAAAATGTTGCAAAGACAAATGCAATATGTATACATGACATTAACGCACGTTTTGTTAAGGTAATTTGTTTGCACCCTAATATGTATATTTTAGATAGTATTCTGTAAATGTTAACAATGCTTCAAACGTTTGTTTTGACCTTCATACCTTCATCTTCTGTTGAACAGTTGAGAAAACAATGGATGCCAACATCTTCATAATGCTCACATTGTGATGTAACGTTATTGAATTTACAATCAAGTAATTTACTTTCTGAACCAGAGCAATTTACGTCATTTAACCAAACGGCACCATAACCACTCCGTATACGATTTGCAGGCTGCATGATTCCAGAACTATAAATAAATGAAAGACATACAGAGTTAGATATTCGTTACGTTCCATTTATGGATTTATAATCTGTAACGAAAAATATTCCACAAAGAAAATGTTATATATCAAAATAAACCAAATTAATTCTGTATATATATATATATATTGAGAAATTAGATATATTTTATTTATATCATGTATAATAATTTCATGGTTATTTATTTTTAGGTCTGATATTTTGACATTAGGATGAAATTGTTGGACTATATACATGGTGTAGGAATTTACAATAAATTTAGAAGCAATCGAAATGTCTATAGTTTGCAGAAACGGTACTTGTATATTTCTATGGAGGAACATTTTGGCAAATAATATGTGGCTTGCAGAGGATAGAAGGATGGTTTTTACCGTATGGATTAAATAGGACTTTTGAAGTATTCCTAATATGTGGATTAAATAAGATATCCAAATGCCTTTTACGTGAAATGAAAAAGGGCAGTGTAATAATTCTAATATGTGGAATGAAACTGATGGATAATTTGTTATAGAGCAAGCATATATCATAGACAATAGAGAGGTTATTGCTGTTAACTATGGAGATGAACAGAAAAATTGATTTTGGATATATGTGGAGTAATGAATTGATATTCATCAAGGATATATTCTTCATGGACTAAAATTTTGTTGGATTTATCGTATTCTTTTTATCTTTATTTCTACTTCGAGCCGCCAGTGTGTTTTTTTAAACAGTTCAAGTGTATGTATAATTATTATGTTTATTATATTATGACTCTTTATATGAGTAATATGCATCATAATAAATTATATTACCAATACAGCTTTCCGTATATATTTTTTTAAACCTGAGAAAATTATTTTGTGATTGTTTTATCACAACTTGACTTGTTCCTACATGTATCTGTTATTTGTTGAAAAGCATATTCAGAACAGAGACATTTATATAGTGATTTTATGATATTCAGCAATGGGGTCATTTGAAAATCATCTTTTTTTTTTTTAAATATACAGTTTTATACACAATTTATTACATGTATATACATTTTCATTCATATTTATTGTAATACTATTTTCAAGGTGTATATAATCTGAAATTATATCACACTCTGACTTATTTTTTTTTTTTGTATTTTTTCCTGGCTAAAAAGAGATATAGACAAACAAATAAAAAATATAATACAGTATTTACAATGATTCATAGTTGTATTTTATTTTGGACGATTATGTGTTTTCGGATCGTTATGTGTTATCAGATGTTCTTGGTTTTGTTGAGCCAATCTCACGGTCATGCAGTGTATCAGTTGGTGTGGTGGCAGATCGTTTTGCTGATTTCTGCTGAGGGGTTGTTCCAAGATATTTATCGAGTGGACCGTGAGTTGTTCCTGTGATTTGGATGCTTTTTTCCTTTTTCTTTTTTTTTCAATTTTTGTTCAGGAGATTGTTGTGCAGGTATGTCTGACTTCAATTCAGATGAGTTTTGTTCCTGTACATGTATGTTGTTTGTATCTTTGGGAAGTTCAGCTTTTTTACTGGTTTCCTCAGTATGTGGTGTATCTAACAGATGTTCGGTTGATTGTGATAAAACAATCTCCTCACCTTTCTCAGATTCATCTTCACTTGTTTCATCTGACTCTTCTGACGACACTTCTGAGTTAACTTGACTGTTCTCATTAAACTAAGCTGTGCAGTCCTTAGAGATGTGCCCATTTGCACCACATGTCTTGCATTTCCAGTCATTGTTACAGTCTGTTTTTTATGACCTTTTTGCAGGCATTTGGTACATTCAATTTCTGTGTTGTTCTGATTTATTTGACCCTTATAGAAAATGAGTCCACGATATTTGCCAATTTTGACGTTTCGTGGAATTGTGTGGAGAAAGGGTTCACAATGAAAGATTCGGTCACCTGTTTTACAGTTTGTCAAGAACCCATCAATTCGTAATCTCTCTCTGTGGTAGTTCAGTACTTCGAGGTGCCAATTTTGTAGGTACCTTACCAATTGCCCATCATCAACGGATAGTGGAATATTCTTTATTCAAATTCTCACTGTGGTTGCGCTTTCTTTTTCAACGTATTTTGGATTTCTTGGGTATACCTCAATGCGCTTTTTCCTAACTGTTATGGAATTAACCACAAGACGTTCTCGGTCTTCCTCACTGTCTAGGTATATACGCTATACCTCTCCAATGACTCTCTGAAGCCCATTTAGGTGGTTAGCTGGTATGGTAAGATCAATGCATTTGAATAATTCGGTATGTGTAAGATAATTGTTTTTATCAGGTTTTGAACTACCGAAAATGTCTGATTCTAAAATGAATACAGGCTTGACGTTAAATATTTCACCATCAGGTTCTGCATTATCTTTATTAGTGTTGTTGTTGTGTTTAAGTGCCAAGACATAGGAGCCCGCCATTTTGTCACTGGCCGGATTTTCACTATTTTGACCACTCATGATTGCAAAGTAGAAAACTGTTGTATTTTGATCTATAAAGGTAATCAGACAGTCTCTTGATGTTAATTATTGTTTTGTTTATTGCTTAAATGGAAAGAGTGACTCTCACATCTGTGTATTGCTATTAATGGGTGTGTTATTTCCTGGAGCTTGGAAAACCGTGGTCAACCATTCAAACCGGAAATCAGAGTCTAAACGGGTTATTCTAATTCTCAACTAACTTACTATTACTTGAATTTCAATGTCAACATGACTACTGAGAAGATTTGAGAGTATATTTAACAAAAAATATATCTGTTTTCATGAATAACTAAACGTAACTGTACACATGTTCCCTAATTTCAAAACAGATTGCTCCCTAATACAGATTTAATATTGTTATTGGGTGAATATTTTCATATATGGGCAAATATATGTATATTTCTTTTGTACGAACAGTTGTTAAAATGTTCTTCTGTATGCAACTGAATATTGAAAGTTCTTGGCAGAATAAAGATCCCTAAACAGAAAGTGATAATATGTAACTCTTTGAAACCTTCTCTTATTTATAGTTCAGGAATCATGCATCCAGCTGGTCTTATTAGGGATGGTCGCGGTGGTATTTGGTTAAATGACGTAAAGTGCTCTGGTTCAGAAAGTAGATTACTGAACTGTGCATACAATAAAGATACGTTACACTGTAGTCACTATCATGATGTTGGCACCCATTGTTTTCTCAGCTGTTCAGCAAAATGAAGGTATGAGTTTACTCTAAACAAACGCTTAATGCAACCCCATTTAAAAATCGACAAGACTCTTGTATATGTTTTTGTCTGAAATTTGAATTTAGTATAACACTGGACGTTTGATAACAACCCATTCATCCGACAAAATCCTGAAAACATACAATGCCATCTTCAAAACTCCTGTCTTGTTAGCATGAACAGAATACTACTTCATTAAGCTTGTTTATTAGGATGCAAATTAATTACATTAACAAAAAATGCGATAAAGTTTTGTGTACAATTGTCTCATCGCAGTTTTTGCGTTTTCGGGTGAACGAAATGGTCAAACTGTCTATTTAAAAAACGCGTTTTTACTACGTGTCTGTTAAGTGAAATGACGTGAGTTTACGCTACAGATATCATATTTTTATAGAATGTATTTACACCAATGCAAGTTTGTCCGCCATTACTTAGATCAAACAAGTTCCCGTCAAATTTAACATCAAATTTAACATCACAATTGAAAAAAAGCTTGACGTCAAAAAGCTATTCAGAGATAGATCTTAATCATTCGGACATCAATTCAGCTGAAAACAAGATGTGTAAATACTTTTATTTTTTACGTGACATAACTGAAAAGTGGCGAAAGTGATGCTAACCAAATTTGATCTGTGTTTGGTTGTTATCAGCATTGTGTAGAAGTGTTATAGCATTTGGTAAAGGCAAACTAAAGTTACAGTGGGGGAAATGACAAATTTAGCACTGTTTCCATTTATAAAGGGACATAACTCAAGAGCGGTGAAAGTGAGGACGCACAAATTCAAACCTGATTTGTGTTTAGTAATATAAGCATGACGTGAAAGTTTTGTAACATTTGGTGGAGGCAAACTAGAGTTAACAAATGGAAATAATTTTGGGATTTACGGATGAGCTGACGTTCGGACGTAGGGACGTGTAGACGGACTAGAGTAATACTTAATTCCCTCCCGCAACAGCGGGCATACAAATTTAAAAAAGACATGTAAAAGAAATGTTATTGAACCATGCAATCATTTCACAATTTGTGCCGTTGTAACCAATCGTATTTCTTGTAAAAGGTTAATTCTTGATCAACGTATCTATACATAATTTACATTTGTTTAAACTTATTCATACATGCAGACTAGCATTATGTTAAAAACATAGAACCCTAACAGAATTGTATATATTTTTCATTTAAAAAGATACACAGTCGAACTGATATGAAATCATATTAAAAGCTAGTAATTATGATATCAGTCGGTGTCGATAAGTGTGTGTTGCTCATTGACATTTAATTTATCACTGGCATACGGTACGATCAAGTTCAAAGATTAAATCATTACGGTATTGAGTCTTAACGCCATTCCTTCTATAAAACCCGGTGATATAAAAAAACAAAAACATATTGATCAAAATGAGATGAAATACACATATACGTTTACAATGTTTACACCTTGGCGTTATCAAGGGCTTAGATATTCAAATACAGTTAGAAGGAGATATGAATTTTATGAGGTATTATGTAAAACTGACATTCCTGAATATTAAAAACAACAATTGTAAGCTAAAACTTAATCGGCAATTCATTTGACGAAAGTTTCTCGATGTCTAATTCACAACTCTTCCATGTTTTTTCTGTGTCTTTTATTCAAAAATTTCTGTCACATAGATTACAGTTATATGTGTATGCGTTCTTTGGTAATGTACTGAATGCTTTTATCAAAAATACTGTCCGCAGTGAAAGAGGGTCTTCCGAAATACTGTGAAACTGTTGACTCGGGTATTGGTATTAACCATATATGCTAGCACTCATGGTATAGTGGTATTATGCATAGACTGAAGACTACTGATTTACGATGAAAATACGCGCGAGTTCGAACCCTTCATATGCAACTCGTTTTGAGAGGATAAAAGATCGTAAGTTAAAAGTTTAAAGTTATAATATAAGTGATCTTAAGTTAACACAGTGGGCAGTTGATTTTTAAATAAATAATCTGCAGTTAGAACAATAGACTGACGTCAGAGAAATGGGTTAATAATTTAAATTTTATTTTCCCAAAAAATTGCGGACCCCTGTTATTTTCTGTACTTTTCAATAAAGTTAAATGATGAGGTTGGATGACTTAGGTTTTTTCTTATTCTGGGAAACATGTTTGGGTTGGGTTCGTGATCGTGCTAAATTTTAAGTCTCTATGAAGTTTTTTTATGTCTGATGGTTCTTTTTTATCGTCTTAGGTCCTCGACTTGTAAATGTTTCACTACTGTTCCCCTTAGTATTATATACAACTTTGAAATATTTCCTTTGCATTCCTATATCTAATAATCAGCTTGTGTTTATATAAAAACCAACATATGCTGAGGTCTCCCTAGATCAACACACACATTCACATATGATGTCACTCGTCGCCCACATTTATACTTCTGTATGTATTTCTTATAAAACTACGTGTTTTTCAAAACATGCTGTGGGGTCATTACTGATTCCATTTAACGAAATTGGTAATTATATAAGCACAATTGGCATAGGTGTGTTTGTAATTTTGTAATAGTTTTGTTCTGAAGCATTGTGATTTTTCTGATGTTATATACACATGTTTAATTTTGTACCGTGTTGTAACGACAACAAAGGTGATGCTAACAGCATACTCAAATTTCTGATTGTAATTATTCTGAGCATTTGTTCGAAGTTGTGAGTTAGCACATGCATACTTTTTTGGACTCGTGATTAACCACGCCATGTCATTTCTCGAGTGTGTAACATTTTTTTCCTTTCTTGTCGTAAGGGAGATAAATCGCGTAACTAGCGACGCATGTTTTTATCCATGATTCCGCTAGAGACGTGCAATAACGTTTAATTCGCCTTAATATCTTCTAGTGTGATTCCTTCATATGCTTTCATTTCGTATAAAAAGAACTCATGTCGTTAAATGTAACTCAAGTCTATAGAAGTATTAGCTCCGCCTTCTTTATTACTAGCAAGTTTGTATGAGCATTGTTAGTGTACTCCATGCAAAGTCTCCAGCTTTAACAAAATGAAACTTTTGATTCCTATAAAAAATAGATAGACTACATATCTTGAAATATGGATTTCTAACAAGATATTGAAAAGCAGTTTTCTATGATATGCATGTTCCATAATGATTGATATTTGCTAAATTTAAAGTTGACTATCTAACTAACTACATTAAAATAATTTTAGTTAAATGACATATTATAATACAATTCATGTGGAATGATACTGCCTGAAGTTATTTGTTTACTTTTTTTGTCTTTTGAAAAAAGAAAAATACGAATTGAATGTATTGCATCTATTCGATTAATATCTTTACTTACTGATTATCGAATTCAAGTGGACAAACAAAAGGCTTTAATTTATTTTTAGTTGAATAATCAAGGGAATTTGAATCGATATATGAACGTTTAGGTAAAGACCGTCATTGTGGTGTCAATATGAGACTAGAAACATGTCGAAACTGACATATTTGACATAGCCTTATAATTTCTACCTAGTTTTGAAGAAAATCAGATATGAGCCAATACATTTCCCAGACCAATATAGGTTATAAATATTATTATACTTATGAAACATCTTGTCGACAAAAAATTCTTATGAATATTGCTATGGATGATATCTAAATAAATACACATTTCTAAAAATTGAGCTATTTTTTGCCTAAATCTAGACTTTTGAAGCTTAGAAGTAAAACTGTAATACCAAGATACAAACGTATCAAACTAGTATTTGACAGACTGATGTCTTGTTTCTGGAAATTATTTTAGCTGGTATATTTAAATCGATGTGCCCTTTTCCCATTCGTATCTTATATAATTCTCTCAAAATTTCAAATTCAAGAGAGCAAAATGATTAGCTCATTAACCATCCGCCATTTCAAAACAAGTTTTGCATTCAAGTTTTTAATTGGTATTGGGAGTATCAAATATACCTCAGACAATGACTTTTAAAGTAAAATTTCCATTATGATTCGAAGCAATTGACCATGTTCAAGGGTTTTCTTCAAAGGTAGTAAATCACGTGAAATTAAATGATTATTACACTTATTTTTACCTGTTATTTGTAAATACATATTGAAAATCTTTATTCCACAAGCGATGGAAGATTACAATATAATACATTTTGTAAATGGTTGCTTAAAATGTATTAAAAAGAAAAACATTGATTGAAAAGGATTCGCCAGAGCTTTATGCAAAATAATATTAACAGAAAACACAATTAAAACAACCATGAAAAACAGTAAACAAACACACAATAACCCAATCTACATTTAAAACGAATGAAACAACTAAGGACGTACATCAAATACCAACAACACGTTCAAATATGTATATCTGACTTTTTTCTGAAAATCTAAACTTTATATCGTACAGATAACAATCTATTTGTAATTATCAGGTAGTACCTTAGGAAAACAATTTATTCTCAAAGAAATTTATCAACAATAAGTCGAATAAGAAAATGTGCGTCTTATAAATACACAATTTTTAAAAATCGATCACAAAGATTGCATCTGCTTTTAAACATTTTCTTCTCTGCAGGTAGTTAACGTATTACTGATGGTTATGCTGAAAATCAAGGACGACTGGGAGTTAATTATAAAGGTGAATTGGGAACAGTATGTGCTAAGGACTTTGACAATGTTGATGCAGAAGTAGCCTGTAGACAGCTCGGATATTGGTGTGTATTACGTCTAAAGCAGGGTAACCTATGCCCTAATAAATTTAAAACAGATGCGTTATCTCAACATCCACGACAAAACAACCATCTAAGCAAACAATGCAATTGTAAAAGTTGATTCATATATTTTTTTTTTTTTTAAATGTAATAAAATATAGTTTAATTTCGTTATTAATCACATATATTATTAAATTAATTAGTAAAATTAAATGATACTAACTTACTTGATGCATGAATTATTGATGCATCGTATGCGCATTTCGAAAACGTTTTTCTGGCAGTGTTCAGCCTCATATAACTGTATGGCATTTCAAAAGTACTGGGTAAGCATTTAGTTTCCATCCCACACACGTTATCGCAACTCGGGTAAATAAGTGACGTTGTGATTGCTTTAACGCCGTCACGTATTGGTCCCCTATGGATCCGTAGGCGGTCAGTAGATCTCATATTGGTATCCTGAAGTCATGACTACTATTAATGATGACGTCATATCTTAATGTTATTGTATTTCATCGTGCTTGTTGATACATAACTTGGCAGGGAAAGTCCCTTTGCGATATGTTGTTATAAATACAGTTCACTACTGACCTAAATGACAATTGAGAACACCCGAGATTTGATTTAACAAAACATATATGTTCTAATGCATAGCTTTACATAAATCCAATTGCAAAACAAATTGTTTCTTAATACAGATTCAATTTGATTACTGAGTGAATATCTTATATCCATGAAAATTATCTTTATACACACAGTTGTTACGATGTCCTTCTCTATTCTTCTGAATGTGAAAAGTATTTGACCTATTATTACTCCATAAACTGAGATTTGCAAATATCTAACCCCTATGTATCTTTCATTTATTTATAGTTCAGGAATCATGCATCCAGCTGATCGTATTAGGGATGGCCAGGGTGCTATTTGGTTAAATGACGTCAAATGCTCTGGTTCAGAAAGTAAATTACTGAATTGTATCTACAATAAAGATACATCAAATTGTAATCATTATCATGATGTTGGCATCCATTGTTTTCTCAACTGTTCAACAGAAGATGAAGGTATGATTTTGGTCAAAACAAGCACATGAAGCAATCTTATTAAAATATCTTACACTTTGATTCTTTTTTTTTAATTTATTTCCTTAATATCCTACCTTCATGACAAATATGTTGTTTTCCACACAGATAAAGCCCAAATCAACATATGTCCTTTATTTATGGGAATTACTACCAAAGATGAACAACTGGATCTTTGAATACCTGAATTACATACGTGTACTTACAAACTACGTAATGTTGTTGGTGCTCCAAGTGCTACACGAAATCTCTTTCTCAATTATTCAAATCAATATCATAAGCATTCGAAGCGTGTCTTCAAAATTCACGTGAACTTATCTATTCTAGAATCAGTTATAGAGACTGAAAAATCCGAAAGATCTGTTAGAGTACATGCAATCTAAAGGCTCTTTCATAAGCCTGTATTGAACGCAGCTATATTCCATCAAACTTGAAATAAAAAATACAACAGATACATAAAATGTTGCCTCATTTTAAATCCTACATCTATGACAGTGCGGGTCAGTTGAGAACAAAACTTTACGACAAAAGGATGACTTCACCTTTCTAATTGTGAACTTTCCCATTAAATGAAACAAAATGTGGCAGCGCAGCATATGGAGTATACATCTTCCAGTTGATAAAATATTCTAGGGTTTGATTTGCCTTTCTTGATTTCCTTGATAGAGAGTTGATGCTCACAAGGCAGCTATTGAACCATGAGTTCCAAGTGTGGCAGTTGTAATAATTCCTTAGAAAATATAACGGACGCCATCACGAGCTGATTGATATTGTTATTC